>JAXRKP010000648.1:0-42500 GCA_037039925.1 Doris montereyensis | reverse complement strand
TAAGTTAGTAGATCTAGATCTAAATATCAGGAAGACCAAGAAGTCGCGACTAGATATAGATCTAGCCTAGATATAATATAGAATCTAAATCTAGATCTAAATTTACATTGATTGTCTTACTGCCTGGAAGTAAATCACGTTGAGATAATTTCATTGATAGCTATAACTATGACTGACTGCTGTACTATAGGAGTTTGACTGACTGGGTATTGTGTTTGTATGGCCATGCTAGGATAACTTTATGGCAGGTTTCACAAAAATGGGACCCAATGATAACTTGAACTCTTCAATTAATCTTTCTCAAAGTCTAATTGATTAATCTTCTTAACATTTGGTCCATGTATAGCTTTGACATCACAGATATAAAAAAAAATTAATATTGTGAAATTTGCTTTCAATTTGTGTGTTTTGTGAATATTTTCGGAATGCAAACGTCAGGAATTGAGACCGCAGGCATTTCCCTCTTTTTAATAAATCCTTTTTCACCTTAACATAGATGAGGTCAACAACCTTTTATTCTGTTTTCTTCAACTCTATGTGAAAGAGAATTGGGCATAAAATCGCACTTTAGCACCGCCAGGCAGTATCGAACTTAAAAATAGTTAAACGATACTGTTCGCAGTGTATCCTGACTCATTGAAAAAAGACCGCGATCACACTCTCACTGCTCTCTCTCTGACTCAGGCCAACTGACCGCGATGTAGGCTAGCTTACCGTGATACTGATTTCCTCTCCTCTCACTGATCACAAGCCTCCGTGGCCGAGTCTGAAAAAAGAAATATTGACATGACCGTTGGACACTTGGCAGTGCTATCTCTCATTAATCTCGCCACTCTGCGAGGCCTACCCTACCTGTTCTGTGAGTGGTCATATCTACTTTAGGCCTAACTCCAGGAATGAAACTTGAGATGTATACATTTTTCTTATTAGATTTCCATAGCTTATATCCTGAGGAGAGAGTGGGGGAGGGTGTTAAAAGAAACAGTGTTCCTATGTCGAAATTTGAATATATTTATACTTTTTGTGTCTGCTTTCTTCGAAATAGCTGATCAACGCAATTCTTGTTTCCTGATGCAGGAGAATAATAATAATAATAATATAATTTTACCTCCTTACTGGTTCTGTTTCTCAGTTTTATCCTCTTCTTGAGAAAAGTATGGGGGTTTCATCCCCCCTGCATGAGAACAAACAACAAAAAGCCCCGCTCTTGTGTTTCCAAGTCTCTCTCTCTCTCTCTCTCTCTCTCTCTCTCTCTCTCTCTCTCTCTCTCTCTCTCTCTCTCTCTCTCTCTCTCTCTCTCTCTCTCTCTCTCTCTCTCTCTCTCTCTCTCTCTCTCTCTCTCTCTCTCTCTCTCTCTCTCTCTCTCCCTCCCTCCCTCCCTCCCTCCCTCCCTCCCTCCCTCTCTCTCTCTCTTTCTCACTCACTCTCTAGATTTTAGATCTAGTCTAGTTGTAGGTCACCAAACTTAAATCACCATCAAACTTTAATTATCCAGAGCTTCTCTTGGGTGATCATTCTGCTGTGCTTTTGGGAGACATTGAATTTAAGTTCATTTGGTTTCCTCTGTTCGGAGCAATTTGTCCAGATTATCATATCACCGACCAAAGTGACTGGATAAAACCCACTAGTGGCTGTGCTTTGTGTCTGTGCTGACTGACACCCACTAGTGGGTGTCCTGACCGGGTACCTAATCGTATCTATGTCTGTCTGTCTGCCTGGGCACTGTCAATGTGGCACGCCAGTCAATTGGCCGTGACGCCAAGTTGTATCCATTGCTGAAGTAGTGTTAGGAAAGTCAAGCCGGATGGCTTTGATGCGCCGTCAAAGGACTGCTAGACTGTTTCAACAGTTCAGAGTTCGGTTTATCGAAGCATAAACTTTGTATGTTGTGGTAACTTGTTCCGAGGTTAGGTGTCATGAAGAGAATATTCAAATTATTGGGTACAAATAAGGAAGAAAAAATCCATCCTCGGCTCATCTGTTCAGATTATCTAAGGCCAGACTATCAAGATGTCAGATACATGCTGCATATGTGCTTTAAATTTGTTCAAATGTTTAGTGTTAAATTTGTTATGTATGCCTCTTTTCGGCATATATTTATATTTATCTTTGTACATCAAATTATTAAAGAGGGCTTCAGATCAGAAGCATTTAATATCGCTTGATATCAACACTTTAAAAAAATTGAAACTAATCAGACAATTTGTTTTTAATTTCTCAGCAACAGGTCATGATAGAAACCTCCAATTTTTAAAGAGAGACTTAAAACATGAGGCCAAGAGGATCTCACTCTCAGGTAAGAAGTTTTAGTGTATAACGTGCTATATATATGTTGTGGCTGGGTGATTAGGCTGCAGGACATGGGATCATAAGGTCCCGGGTTTGAATCCTGGCAACGCTTGGTCCGACGTTGTGTTCCTTTGGGGAAAGACACGTAACACACATTTTTCCCACTCTACCCAGGTGCAATTGGGTACAATGCGAAGCACTAGCTTGGGAGTAAAAACCTGCATCATGGCAAGGGGAAGTTCTTATCACCTGTTCCACTTCATGTTATTGAAACCAGGATAAGCGCCGGCTCTATGGGCCTAGAGTGAAATTTATTTTTTCTTATAATGCTATGAGGATGTGACTGAGTGGCTAGGCTGCAGGATGTGAGATCAAAAGGCCCTGGGTTCGAATCCTAGCAAAGCTAGATCTGACAATCACCCCACTCGACCCAGGTGCAAAATGGGTACAGGCACTATCTTGGTAGTAAAAGACTTTTGTCCGATTATTGTCACCTGTCTCAAGGCAAGCAAGGACAACAACAATAACAATAACTTTGAAACACGTGAGAAATGTTTCTTTTATTGAAACGATTTTCTACAACGATCTTTGATTTAATAAAATTAGGAGTGATTTAAAGTAATTTGTATTTTGAGACTATTGTGTGATTGATTTTATACCCCTCCCCTCACGGTATGAAAATGCAACGTCTTTTTGTGTAATTTTCAAACTTTGTTGAAAATCGTTTGAAAATGTTGTTGTTTTTTTTTCATGTGTAGATGGGGAACCCTGGTCCCGGGTTTGGTCCACAGCCTTCCTTCCCTGCTTCAATGATTGGTCAACAACAACAACACAAGCAGAAACAACAACAACAAAAGCAGATACGACAACAACACCAGCTCTTACTCAGGGATCAACTGACAGCATCCAGTGTAAGTGTTTAGTTAGTACGAGTCGCTGGCTTCTTTATTTTGAGGATTTATCTGGCAACATTCGAAAAGTTAGTCACCAGCATAGAGCAAAAGATATCTAGTTATAAAATGTTTCTCATTTAGTCGTTCTTTGGGTGTCAAAGGCTCTGTTGTCAGGCCACTAAAAATAACTATGTTTTGCATCATGTACGTTCGAAATGATCCCCAGAAGTGTCGTTTCATTAAGTAAAATTCTGTTGTTTCCTCATGAGTAAAATTTTCATTCACCTAATATGCCATGTTTAATAGGTTTAATCATACCAAAGCCCCAAAGGTCACCTTAGTTGTGGATGTAGCAAAAGTCAAATTTAGAGAAGATCAAAGCAAAAGCACGGTTATCTCTCTCTCTCTCTCCCCTCCCCCCCCCCCCCCCCCCCCCCCACCTATATTGGCCATTGTGACTAGTTTCTTGTACTTTAAATAATTTTCAACTGATAAACGATCATAGTCACCCATAGCGAGGTTATACAAGTAATAAAGTTGTTAAAGGGCTGTAGATCTTCAAACAAAAATCAATTTTTATTTTTTTGTATTTAAAAATTTTAAAAAAAAAATTTGTTTTTGTATTTTTTGTTTCTTTGTTTTTTCTTATAATCTTATTTAACAAATTTCATTCACACATTATGTCTTGAAGAAATTATTTCAGTTAGTCATGTATTCATGGTGAAAATGATATTATTAAAATAATAATTCTTCAAATGTTATCAAGGGCAAATAAGTTGCAAACAGAAAATACTTCCATCAGGTATCAGCAATCAAACTATGGCAGTTAATCATCTTAGAATTACAAAAGACAAAAGAAAGTTAACTTGAAAAGGATGCATATTATAAAATATATACAAGTCATGGCGAGCAAATCAATTATCTCAGTTCTTGCTTATTGAGTGACCATGATCATTCTTCGAGTGGACTCTTGACTTATTTGACCTGGCTTCTGACCAATGGTCAATCAATTTCCTTCCTGTCTCCGTCTGTGTACAGCAGCGCGGCAGTTGGCAGGCGCTTCTGCTAGGTGCTACTTCTTTCCCTTCACTCCTCATCTTGCTGTTTCCTCTGAAATCATCCTGAGATCATCACATGTGGACGGGTGTAAATGTCAAACTGGTGGAATGGTGTTGATGTTTTATTGGTTGACATGCGTGCAATACAGAGTTTGATCTCCGTGGGTAAATGTGACTCAAGACCTTTCTCAGATTTTCTTACTGTGGTCGAAGAGAGACAGCCGATGGAACTGTCTGGGAGGACAAGGTAAGAGGGACCAAAGCAGAGACAGCCAAGACTAGCTACATTCATGTGTTTGTGTACACATGGTTACATAGATATAGATGAGACGCACAGACACACATGTGTGCCAGATTTTGTCACTGGGACGAGGCAAGAAGACGTTATCACGTTTATTTTTACCTAGAATTGGCTCTTTTAATGTTACAAATTGAGGATGAACTTACAAAAACGTTTTGGCAAAGTCAAGCTAGGCATTGTTACATTTTGAGGGGGTAAGTAGCGTTTTAAAATTTGGCTACTAGAAAAGAACAATCATTATGACAAATCATGCAATTTGGCGGAGACTAATGGTAGCCGCAATTTTAAAATTGTTAAATTTAAACCTAGTTTAGTTCTGTGACTAAAATCATATCATGCTTTTTCAGTTCCAAAACAATAGATTGGTCCAACAGCAGTTTGCTATTAGAGAACTGCAGCGGAAAACACTTATGAAACAACAACAACAACAACAGCAGCAGCAGCTTCAAGAACTGCAACAGGGTCAGCCAGGTTTTTCTGGACAAAACCCTCAAATGGGCATGCTCAACATGCCTGTCCAGTTTAACCAACCGCCTCCTCTGACACACAACTATCGTCTCCCTTCCTTTAACAGTTTCACAGGCATTCCACCGCAGCAACCACCGCCGGGCTTTGTAAAGCCAGCTTTGAACACTTCTCCTCTCACAGATGCCTTCACCAGTCAAATTCCTCCACAGTCCACGTTTAACAGGCCTCATCATCCCGTAGCCAGTCTTAATCCGAAAAGTTCATCGAGTGCCGGGGTTCCATACGAGGAGCGTTCAAGGAGTGGTCACCAAAACATTCAGCCAACGTTTCCAGGTGGAGATTCCGAGGACGGCGGTGGGAAACCGAGGGCGGGATTTGACCCAAAGATCCCCGGCTCTTCAAGGAATAGTCTACAATCCTCACGTCATGAAGACAGCAGGGGGTCTACGGCTGAGGGATATCGTTCTTCCGGTAGTAGAAACAATCTTTCATCCCGCCAGGATGAGAAAAGAGATTATAGAAGGGACGGCCGAGATCGTTACAGATCTAGGACTTACGAACGTGATCTCGACAGAAGAGATAGGAGCCGTTCTTCAAGCTCCTCGAGATCTATACCCAGGCGGAGATTTGACAGGGAATGTAGTTCATCTGCGTCCAGAGACGCTTATAAATCAGCTGAATTGGAGAGGGATGCCACTCGAAGGCACACTGATAGGAGGAGTGAAAGTAGACAGAGGGATTCAAAATTTGTCAGTCCACGTCGAGACACATCAAGGGAGTCTGAAAGATCGCCTCTCTCGGTCCGATAGACGAGAAAGGCAAACGAAAAATCAGCTGTCAGTCGATAGGAGAAGCAGGCCGTCTTCTTCAAGAAGTCGGAGTAGCTCACGGAGGAGGAGTCCGCCGAAGAAAAAAGAGACAGTAGTGCTGAAAGTGAACGCTCCGGCCGGCACGACAAAGTTCAGCTCAACTCCGCCTCGGATAAATTGCCGCCCGCTTTGGATTTTGATGACCACAGCGATTCCCCACCGAAGATCTGTGAAGGAGCGTTAGACAACGATGACGTCTACGTAGAAGATGTGGACAGTATCCTTTACTCTATCCGCTCTTGTCCGGCCGATCTCTTTTTCACGAAAGACTCCGACACTGGCACGGTGGCTGCCTCAAAGAGGATGGTGGAGCTGGAGACTAAGTTTGAGGAAGAAATCGTACACCGGTCTGAAACGGTGAGGCGGGCGCAGAACATTGTGGAAGAGCTCCCGCCTGTGGTGCCCGTGCCTCACCACCACCATCACCACCACAAGTGTTCGGGGTCGCAGTCTGCGTCTTCGTCATGCGAGAGCTCTTCGGAAGAAGAAGAAGAAGAGGAGGAGGATGACGACGACGATGACGAAGGGGGCTGTAATCACATCATTGAGGAGTGGACGCGGCGCAAGAAGAACCCGTGCTGCCTCCATTCGGAGCTGTGGTACAACGAGGCAGGTCAAGTGAGTGCAAGCTAGTCACATCTATTGTTTTCCGTTTTATTTTTTTATTCTCCTCCGCATACGTGCATTATTATTTTTGATTCATTTTCAGCCACATGTAGTTTTTTATTTTCATTTAGGTAGTAGCATTTTTCTTTTTATTGCCATCTGTGTTCCTTTCCATACTAATTTAATATTGTTGCTGTTATTTTCATTTAGGTAGTAGCATTTTTCCCATTTGTATTCCATACTAATTTAATATTGTTGCTACGTATATTTTCATTTAAAATTTTTCTTTTATTGCCATCTGTACATGTTGAACCAATTTAATATTGGACATATTTTCATTGAAAAACTTTTTGAAATTGCCTTTCTTCATGTTCAATTGACTGTAGGTTTAACTCCGATGGGTAGCGTCGGTGGCCGGAAAGTGATTAGTCGACCCGACCAGGGATCATGGGATTCTGGGTTTGAATCCTAGTTACTCTAGGTTTGACGTTCTGCTCATTGGGAAAAAGAAACGTAACACGCATTTCATTTCCCCAACTCTACCCAGGTGCAAATGGGTACAAGTATTAGCTCGTCCTGGCCAGGAGGTGATTATTATCACCTGTTCCTTTTCACGCTATTGGAACCGGGTAAGCTCCGGCTCGGCTCTACGGGCCACAACGGCCTTGAAGGGGGAACTTGACGTTTCACTCCAATGCACAGACTGGGAATAATCAATCATAATGAGAACAATTAGTGATAAACTGGTGATGGTGATGATGACAAGTGATTTTGTAAAACAACGTTCATCATCATGGTCATGTATCCGGTGACCCTTCGGGGTCGTTGGGGTGCTGCACAGTGGACTGACAGTACTGGCACACTAATTCCTTGCGCCCAGAGCTGTTGTAAGATGGGAATGGGCACTAAAGTAGTAAATTATATTATTATTATTATTATCATTTATTATTATTTCTTCGACTTCCTCTCAGTCGTGAGCCAGGGTTTATGTCTGAGAAAAGCTCTCTCCTGTTCACACCTTTATCTTGTCTTCCCTTCTTCCTCTCCTCCTCCTCCTTCTCATTGCCTTTATAGCACCTCGTTGGATAATAAGAATGATGATGATAATAATAATAAAATAATAATAATACTCTTAAGCATTACTGTAATGACATATCTTGCCGAAGGCAAGCTCCGGGCACTTTTTAAAAGCAAATTTCAAATGACGTAGTATAAAATGTTAAAAGTACTAGATTTAAAGAGGGTTAATTTACTCAATGACATAGCATAAAATGTTAAAAGTACTAGATTTGAAGAGGGTTTATTTACACAATGACATAGCATAAAATGTTATAAGTACTAGATTTGAAGAGGGTTTATTTACACAATGACATAGCATAAAATGTTAAAAGTACTAGATTTGAAGAGGGTTTATTTACACAATGACATAGCATAAAATGTTAAAAGTACTAAATTTGAAGAGGGTTTATTTACGCACAGCACTCATACATGTACATACACATGCACGTATACAAATATGAACATATTATACATACACGCACACATAATGGATAAACTGCATTATTGCAACATTTGCATGCAGGTGAATGATGGGCCGCTGTGCCAGTGCAGCATCAAATCTCGGAGGACAGGCATCCGCCACGACATCTACCCGGGCGAGACACCCATCCCGCTCTGTGACATGGAGAGCAACAACGCCGACCGGCTCTTCCACTACCGTGTGACCATGTCGCCGTACACTAACTTCCTGACCAAGACGCCGACCCTGATCGAGTACGACAACCACGAGTACATCTTCGAGGGCTTCTCCTCTTCACCCACGAGAAGTTGGAGAACGTGCCCGCCTGCAAGCTGTTGCGCTTCAACATAGAGTACACGATCCACCTCATTCGGAGACGGCGCCGGAGAACTTCACCGTGCGGAGTCTGAACTTGTTCAACCAGTTCCTGTTCCACGAGGTGCTGGAGCTGGTCGACCTCGACTGGGGCACCAAGGACGGTGGGTGCAACAAGTTTCACTTCATGCCCCGCTTCAGCCGATCGTTGCCGGACTCCGGATGTAAGGAGGTCCTGTCCATGAACACCGTTTTGAACTTTCTCCTCAAGTCATCAAAACCTTTGGTAAGAAAATACCTCGGTGTGTGCTTTTTCACCAATTTAGTCCAAGTTAATTTGGGTTGTTTTGAGAAAAGTGAGAACGTCCCCCCCCCTCCCCCCTTATCTTTTTTTCACGTGATATGAACTACATTGATACCTCAGGAACGCCTCGGCACATTTTATTCTCCTTTTTTTCTGACGATAGATCATAGGATGAGGAATGTTTAAGTTTGGTCAAAGTCTGACTTAGTACTTAGTAACTTTTGTTCGATTCGAAAAGGTTGGCAGTTGTGTGACTATGTGTACAAAATTATAAAGAGAGAAAAAAATTAGATCCTTCCGTGCAGGTACCGAAAAGGGTCACGCCTGACATTACAATTTCTTTAGAGAAAGGAATATAGACTATCGCCGGGTTTATGCTCGATGCAACAGAACTCACCCTTGTTGACCAAGTGAGCAAAGAGGATAAATTTTCTTGCCCACAGAAAAAACTCTGTGCCTCAGCGGGGCTCGAACCCAGTACCTCTGGGTCACCATGCAATGCCTTTTACCACTCTGCCATCTCGTCCCTAAATAATTATGAAATTGCGTCTTTCCTCAATGTGAGGTGTTCTGGCGAAGAAAAAGGACAGCCATTGGTGGATTTTTGCGTTAATTACTCTAAAGGGGGTTAGTTCACGTTAAATTATCGATGTTTTCTGGAATATTGCGGGCCACCGTGCAAGTATGAATTAGGTCGCGCTGTCAAATTAAAGTCTTGTTTCCCTGATTGGGCAGTTGGCGGGGGGGGGAGGTTGCTTGTAAGTCTTGACTTCTTTGCTTTCTTTTACTTATCCTGTCATCTTGCTGTTTCCCTCTTAAGTCACCCTGAGATCACCACAAATGGTGGATGGGGGTAAATTCCAATTAAACAAAACAACAACTTTCCCCAATTTGAAAAGGTTGGCAGTTATGAATGTCTTTATCTTTTAAATGATTTTCAACGTTTTCATCTTTCCCCCTCTCAACGTTCCAACAGTTAGAAGAGTCTCACTTGAAGGACATGGAGCACAGCTCAGACGACGCATGGCGAAATTTGGTCGACAACGTCAGGGGAATGATTGTTACCAAACCAGGAATGGTACGTTACTTATCATGTGTGTGTGTCTGATAAGTTATAAAACATTTCTAGAGCGCCAAACTCCTATCCTAATATTCTTGGTGGCGGTTGGAGGAGAGTTCCAGGATTGAACGAGAAGTTCCAGTGTCCTTGGGTTTGGCCATTCAATTTATTTTCTGACCTCAGAAGACGTGGTGGATGAAGGCTTTCTCAGCCTCTAATTGTGTCCTTGGAATAAGTTTGGAGGAATTCAATTTATTCCAGAGGACGTTTGGTCTTGAACGATGGTGTGTCCTTGGAGTTTGGCAAGATGTTCAGACCTAATGTCCCAGCAAGAATTCAGGTGTTGTCCCATAAAATGAGTTGACTACAGTGCTTGCGATCTTGAAATGCGTTTGTGAACTTGAAGCCAGGAAGATTTTTTGAAGATGTTCAATTTTCGTTTTGATGACAACATGGGCGTGCTGATCCTTCAGTTGATTTCCAAGGCTGCCAATAAAGCCAATGTGAGCGCCAGAGAGTTTGAGGCAGTGATGACAACATGCGTGCTGGAGTTGTTCATTTATTTTCCAAGGCTGCCAGTAAAAGCCAATGTGAGCGCCAGAGAGTTTGAGGCAGTGGGCGGCGGATGTGGGGGCAGCGGGCTACTGGTAGGTCATACCTCTTCCCTTTCACTCTTTCTCTTGTCTTTCATCTTGCCGTTTCCTCTCAATTCACTCACACCCTGAGATCACCGCATATGATGATGAATGGATGTACGTGAAATTTCAATAAAGCGTAGAGTTTGGTAACCATGATTGAACCTATAAGATGCTTTTCTCTGTCAATCCAGAGGCCGAGTTCTGTACGTATTGACCAGCTGGACAGGAACAGTGCCGGCACCACATCACAAGCCTCACGGCGCGATGACCATACGGATTCCGCTGCTGAAGAAGAGACAAAGTCCAGGCATCCCCTTATCATTCACCAGGTAAGCAAAGTTCCTTCAAAGCAGTTACGGCCCATAGAGCCGATGCTTATCCTCAGTTTCAATAACGTGAAGCAGAAAACACGTGACAGGACGATAGTCTGACACAGGTTTTTACTCACAGGCTAGTGCTTTGAACCCATTTGCACCTGGGTAGAGTGGGGAAAAATGTGTGTAACATATATATCTTTCCCAGGATCACAATGTCGGACCTAGCTTTGCTAGGTTCGAACTCGGGACCTCATGAGCCCCAGTCCGGCAGCCTTACGGCTCAGCCACTGATGCCACAATCATCCACTAAGCATAGTGTAATTTATTCCCTTTGTTTTGTTTTGTTGGTTGTTTTCACAAATTTATTTGGGACTCGGTGGTCGAGAGTCAAGGTGTCGGCATCTATAAATAAAATAAAAAAACCGCTTGCCGTTTCACGTCCCGACAGATTGGAAAATCTTCTGTATGTTTTGAGTGTGTGTGTGTGTAAAACCCTTCGCCTGTCTTGACACTAAGTCCCATCGGAGACGGGCGATGAAGAGGAGGTCCCGTAGTGAGCAGATCACAACGTTCTGTGCATGTTGAAGATCCCTTTGGTTATTTACAGGCCAGTCTGCTGGGCAAAATTCGAAAAGAAATCCTACCAACAATTGTTAAAATGGCCATGTTGTCACTACTATAAGTTTTTAAAACATAGTTTTGTGTGCTTATTTTGATGATTTGAACAGTTTTTTGTGTGCTTATTTTGATGATTTGAACAGTTTTTTGTGTGCTTATTTTGATGATTTGAACAGTTTTTTGTGCTTATTTTGATGATTTGAACAGTTTTTTTGTGTGCTTATTTTGATGATTTGAACAGTTTTTTTGTGTGCTTATTTTGATGATTTGAACAGTTTTTTTGTGTGCTTATTTTGATGATTTGAACAGTTTTTTTGTGTGCTTATTTTGATGATTTGAACAGTTTTTTGTGTGCTTATTTTGATGATCTGAACAGTTGGGGTTTTTTTTTTGTGTATGATACGGGCAGGTCTCTTTTCTTTCCTTTCACTCTTTCACGTTTTTCTTTCGTCTGGCCTTTCCTCAATTCATCCTGAGTTCACCACATTTGGTCGACGGGATAAATTTCAAACAAACAAATGAAATAATATGAATCCTTGCTGTTTATGAATTTTGCCGTTTTAGTGGTGTACTTTTTGGGAGTTGCCAGTCTGTGTTTCCTTTAGTCTCAATTCACCCTGAGATTACCGCATATTAAACTTCAATCAATCAAATCAATCGATCTGTCCTGTGAAGTTTGACTCTTTTCCATTTTGATAATTTTTGTTGCCCTGTAACATTGTATTTCTCCTCCCCCCTCCCCTTCACCCCCACCCTCCCCTCCCCTAGGGATGTCGGCCAGCCCAGCTGAGCTACGCCGGCGACCCTTTGTACAGGAAGACCTGGAAGCAATACCTGAAGTACCGCCATCTGCTCAACAGCAAGCCAAAGATTCTGTCCAGCGACAAGCAGCGGCTGAAAGAGCAGGAGGAGAAGCTTCAGGAAATCTGTTTGAAGAAAACCATGAAGAGAGAGGTGAGGTCACAATTTGCGCCTTGAAAACACGTACTTCAGCGGAATTCTGACGAAAAGTCATCGAGGCTTTGACGAGAAGGGCTATAGAAGCATACTCTGTTGCTATTATTGAGACTCGCTAGAGAAAATAAACTCATTGCGGTTGAATCAGATATACGTGTCCGACAAGCTTTCTGTCAGCTGAAGTGGGACACATGTGCATTAGCTGCCAACCAGTGCGTATAAAATGTATTCAGTACGTTTTTGGGGCTTTGAGTCTGCAAGTCTGTATTTACCTTGAGAAGTATGTATATGAGGGTTCATTGTAATTTTGTTCAAAGAAAGCCTAAGTCAATGGCAGAGACTTAGAGAGATTGAGATGGAAGTCTGTTGACACCCTTCTGAGTTCACAAAACTGTCATCATACGCCGCCAAAAGGCCAGCGATCAGCCAATTTTTCGTTGTTTACCATAAAAGGGTTTAATTCAAGTTAAATTGTCAATGTTTTCTAGAGTAAGAACCAGTTTGCATGGTCACAGTCTGTTCTTCAATTTATAAGCGGCAAGATACTGTGGAAATTCCAATATTATGAACAATTTACCCTAGAACTGGCCAAACGGCCAATCATTGGCTATTATGACTCGATCTGTAACGCCCTCGTGCGTTCATCAGCCGTTATCTCTCGCGCCTCTTTGAAGCCCCACTAAAAGTGTGAATACGAAAAATACTGAGCCAAAACCGGGAAGATATAATTAATAATGCATACTGCAACTGTTTGAACTGCTTTCACACTAAATTTAGGCTATTTACAGGCAAATCGAAACAAGACAGATTTCTCAGCTTAGACTTTCGCCGTTTGTTGACTTTACGATGTCAGGTCCAGGTAAGGGACCATCAAACGATGCTATTCTTAGGCCATTTAGCACCAGAAGAACATCTGTTTGATATCTTTACTAATGATTATATTGATAGTGTTGATGATTTTGATGGACTCTGTCATGTCAGGGATGACAATGGTAGCTCAAGTGATGAAGATGAGGTGAAACTTAGGCACAGTGATGACACTACCTTAAAGGCGAGTAGATCTTGAGCCTCATGGACAACTTTTATATCTAGTATTCATCTCACATCGGTCTTTCCAATGATACAATCATAAGAATAGCAAGAAAAAGTCAGTTCATACATAATTTTTGCTTTATTTTTGTTTCATACATGTTTTCACTCTTTACACAGTGAAAAATCACGCCATTTTTTTTCTTCTGGACACGCTATGCATGCATTATAAATAGGTTTAAGAAAGTTAAATGACGCCATAAACCCTTATAACTATACATTTTCTGAAAGCTCATTGCCTGTAGATTTTGATAAATAGAAAATAAAGTTTCTGAAAAGGGCCTAAACATTTTTATGCTGAATTTGAAATGAAAAAAAAAAAAAAAAAAGCTTCTTCACAAGCTCGACAGTAAAAGGTCAAGGTCTTTCCTGGTTATATTTCTTAGTTTGCAGTTGGAGTGGTTTTTTGCTCTTTCCCATTTCAATTTTCAGACAGATTTACTTGCTATCAGTTGTTTATTGTACTGTAATATATATATATATATATGTATATATATATTTTTTAATGGAACATTTTTAATGAGAAACCATAGATTTGTTTGAAAAACAATGTATAAGAAATATTTACATCATTATAAAGCTGACAGTTTCCTCTGTCATAAGCCCAAACAAAAAGAAGCCATTCCTGTCTATCATCATAACTAAAAATGTCACGCTTGATTGAAAATAGGTCAAAATCATGCGGCACAGGGGTATAGGAAAGGTCTCGTTTACATACCTTCTCTTTATCCTCATACAATTTCCTGTTATTTGATGTAATGCAGGTGACCATTGAGCTGGGATCCGACGGTTTCCTGTGCACCGGTCTGCGGGCGGATCTCTGTCAGCACGCTCTGATGATTCCCGTGTTGATTAGCCACCTCCGCTTCCATATCTGCCTGGACGTTCTGGAGGAGCAGATCGGCTACAAGTTCAAGGACAGATCGCTATTGCAGGTATCCCCACAAATTTGTCTAACTACTTTGCACACCTTCTAGTGAGTCAGATAGAAGACAAAACAATGTCTATGTGTGTTTAAGACCTAGATTTTTTACTAAGATAATATTTCCAGAAACACTGTTATAAACTTCTAAAGCGAAAAGACCAAACAGGAAGGCAATGGACAGGTAGAGAGAGGGATGAACAATGAAATGAAATAGACGTTAAAGCTCTCTAGGAAGAAATACAAGACAAATGCAAAGAAGAAGAAGACAGGAAAAAAGCTTTTGGTGCCACTAGTCAATCGAACTCGCGATCTCTGCATCAGCACCTATCACCCCTGCCATGAACAGAGAGCACACTACCGACCTCAAGGAGCACAGATTGATTGGTTGGTAATGTCACGTGCGCTCTATTTTCATGGCCAGGCGATGTGTATGGACGTAGAGGTTGGGGATTCAACTCTGTTGGTGCCCAGAGATTTTTGTTCCTAGAGGGGGGGCTTCAATAATATTTTAAGATGAACAAGCATGCCCGTAATGAATGTTGGATTATGATTGCTCGTTATTATAAAGCTGGGTTTCTTGAACCTTGACTGCGGATAACTCAGAAACCACTGTATCGGTTACGGGTGATATCAAATACAATTATTAGATCAAATTAGTACTTGATGCTGGCGTTTTGTGGATTTTTTAGTGTAATGACTTGAAATCAAGACATTAGATCTAGTAACAATAAAATGTTTCGAGGATCGCAGGCAAAACAAATCGGTTTTCCATTCAAATGAAAATACTGATTTGATCCAAGAGTGTATTCGCTAAGAACCAAAAGCAGGCTATTTGAAATCTACATGCGAAATATGGAGGTTGTGGGTGCAGTGGTTCCTGTGTTATAAACGGTCAAAGTTAGAGGCGTTCAGCTTTATATTTACACATTATTTCATGTCATTATCCATCCATCTCAACTTTCAGTGACGTAAACATTTTTTTTCCTCCCATCTTTTTTTGTTTGTACATTTTTTGTTTACCGTTTTCCCATTTACGCCAGCTTGCCCTGACTCACACATCTTACCGCACAAACTATGGCACCAACCCCGACCACACGCGCAACTCGCTGACCAACTGCGGCAAGCGGCAGGTGGAGTACGGAGACAGACGCATTCACTACCAGAACACCAAGCGAGGCATTTGCATCCTTTTGGATATCATGTCTCGGTTTGGCAAGCAGGAGGAAACCCTCTCAGGTACATTTGTCACTTTTCTGTGCTGAATTATGTTTGTTTGATAATAATAATAATAATAATAATAATAATGATAATAATAATAATAATAATAATAATAATAATAATAATAATAATAACACAGGTGACAAGGATAATACAGATGATAATAATAATAGCAATGATGATGATGATAATAATAATTATTATAATAAGGATACAGAAAACACTACTACTACTACTACTACTACTACTATTACTACTACTACTACTACTACTACTACTACTACTATTACTACTACTACTACTACTACTACTACTACTACTACTACGACTACTACTACTACTACTACTTCTAATAATAATAATGATAAAGATAATATAATCCAACCCAGTCCAACCAAATTTTGTCGGATCTGGGACACAACCAAAAAGTCATAATACAACGTCAATCAAGGCCCTTAAAAAGACCGTTTTGAATAGGGTGAAGCATTGCTGGCTTTAAAGAAGTTATTGATGGTCGAGTCACAAGGGCGCATTTTCATTGGTCAAGAGCATTGGCTTTGATTGCTCCAGGGTGAGTATTATCTTGGTCTCCAGGCAAAATTCTTGGCTTTCATCATTTACCCATCGGTTGTCTGTAGACTGGTTATTGCCTGCATCAACAAAATCGGGAAGTCGATATACAAGGGGTTTGAGTTCCAAGTGGGTTTTTTTACTATTAAAATACAAGAGGAAAAACGTTTTGATATGACGTTTGTGCAGGAAGTCAATATATGTGGAGTTCAGTGGGTTTTTACAACTTAGAGTTTATATCCTGGTTGACATCAAATATGATTATTAGATAGGAGTCAGCAAACGGCTAGGTGTAAATGAGACTATTCCAACTTTTAAAGACAAACAGTGAGATCAGGGGCATGTCGAAAGTCAAGGAAATGACATTGAATAATATTAAGGCCCCATAGGAACAAAGTTTCATTTCCTTTTCCTCTTTCTATCTTCCAATGTATGGAGGGTGGGGGGCTATTTGGGGCTCTTTCTACCCAATGTATTTACGGGGTCCCCCGACGGCCACAGGTATCCGTAACTGGCCTCAAATGACACGTGTCCCATTTTGGAAGATAAATGAATGGGAGAAGAAAAAGCTAGGTGTTTCACTCTTTCTTTGCACTGTGTGACGTCTGTGCTCATATTGGTTAGACAATCAAATGAGCTGTTTGTCTAGTGTATCATGATCAACTGTGGGCACTGTTGTAGGTCCTTCTTCTCTCCTTTCACCCCTTCGCTTTTCTTTCGTTTTGCTTTACAAGGAAGTAATCATGGATAGTAAATATGATATCTGTAACACAAAACCATTTCTTCTGACGTTGTTTCCCCAGAGATCCCTCACAATGAAAGGCTGGAGTTCTTAGGCGACGCCGTGATAGAGTTCCTGACCAGCGTGCACCTGTTCTTCATGTTTCCGTGGCTGGAGGAAGGCGGCCTGTCTACGTATCGGATGGCACTGGTACAGAATCAACATCTGGCCCAGTTGGCCAAGAAATTAAAGCTGCAGGTAAAGACCAGACAGACAGACAGTGGGGAGGAACGTAGTTAGCATAGTTTCTTTTCTTCATGTCGGCGATGGTGTGCCGACGCAGAGGTCACAGGTTCGTTTCCCTATGGTGGCCAATATTTTTTTCTGTCTAACCCTTGTGTTATTCTTGTCTTTGATCCTTTGGGGCTTTAATGTTATTCAATGTCATGTCCTTCAGGTAGGACAAGCAGGGATTTCAAGGAGATCATTAAGTAACGTTAATAATAACAAAATGGCTATTTGTACTGACGGACTAACTGAAGCTCCAGGGATTCCCAAGGAGATCATTAAGTAACTATTGATATTAATGAAGTGGTTATTCAAAGTAACGGGCAAACCGAAGCTCCAGGGATTCCTGAGGGAGATCATTAAGTAACGTTAATATTAATGAAGTGGCTATTTGTACTGACTGTCAAACTGAAGCTCCAGGGATTCCCAAGAGAGTTCATTCAGTAACCTTAGTTATAATGAATGGCTATTTGTACAAACAGACAAGCTAAAGCGACAGGTATGACCAGGGTTTCCCAAAGAGAGATCACTATATTTCGTCAATAATTATGAAGTGGCTTTTCGTAGTTACGGACAAGCTGAAACTACTTTAGACTTGTATCTATCGTTCTCACTAGATTTTAGATCTAAAATGTAACTAAAATTCTAAAGCTTAATTTAGAATTTAAATCTAGAATCTAGATGTGGACCTAGATCTAGCTCTAGAAGGCTGTGTCAAAGCAGATGATCGAGGCTTCTAAAAGCAGAATTCAAATTGTCGATGAAACAATGCAAGACTAAAATAATTGATTAGTCATCACCAAAATGTATTTCATCTTTTTATAAGTCTAAAGGCACATCTATAGGCCATTTGTAACCTTCACTGACAATTTGAGCCTAATCGGTCGGTAAATAAAGACGCTATGTCAGTTCGCACTTTGGACGTGTTTCTATAAATATTATATATTGACTTATTATAATGAAATATATATGAAATAATTGTATATATGAAATAATTATTATATCAGAAACACAATAATAAGAGATGAAACCAAAGCACATGGCATAGTAAACTAAGACAGAAATAAATCAACTCGGATGGTTTGGGCATGTACACAGAATGAATGACAATAGAAGAGCTAAATGTACTAAAACCCGAGGTAAAAGATCAAAAGGCAGACCTCAAAGAAAGTGAGAAGAAGATATAAAGGAGGCATTAAAACGAAGAAACTTAACTTTCACAGAAGGAAACAGAAAATGTCCGGAAAATGCCTGGGGTAAGATCATTTCGGGCATCTAAACCCATACACCGGAAGGTAGAATGGGAACTGATAAGGAAAGAAAGATTATTATGATTATTATTAATATTATTTTTTTAGTTTTTTAAATTATAATTATTATTAGTTAGTATCATTATTTATCACTATTATTCCGCCATTCATGAATGTTCATGCCTCTTCTTGCTCCCCAAGGATTTCATGCTGTATGTCCACGGCCCTGACCTTTGTCACGAGTCTGACCTCCGTCACGCCATGGCCAACTGTTGCGAGGCCCTGATGGGGGCGCTGTTCCTAGACGGGGCCTGGAGGTGGTCGATGCCATCTTCTCCAGGACGTTGTTTGACGACGACTCCATTGTTCTCCTCAACACCTGGAACGATCTGCCTAGGCACGTTCTGCAGCAGGAGGAGCCGGGCGGTGACCGCCATTGGGTCAAGTCCAGTCCCATCTTACAGGTGTGTTAATTCATAACGGTTTAACCCGGCTGAAAATAGCAGCACGCTAGACAGTCAGCTGCGTTTAGCCATGCTCAAAACCGGCCGTCCGTTAACTACTTCCCATTTTTCAAGCCGGCCAAAACCGGTTCGTGGGTGTACAACACTTTTTGTTTGTACATTTTCAGTTACTTTTTTTGTGTGTGTACATTTTCAGTTACTTTTTTTATTTTGTGTGTGTACATTTTCAGTTGCTTTTTATTTTATGTGTGTACATTTTCAGTTGCTTTTTTATTTTATGTGTGTACATTTTCAGTTACTTTTTTATTTTATGTGTGTACATTTTCAGTTGCTTTTTATTTTATGTGTGTACATTTTCAGTTGCTTTTTTATTTTATGTGTGTACATTTTTAGTTGCTTTTTTATTTTATGTCATTCTCAGTTACTTTTTTATTTTATGTGTGTACATTGTCAGTTGCTTTTTTATTTTATGTCATTCTCAGTTACTTTTTTATTTTATGTGTGTACATTGTCATTGCTTTTTTATTTTATGTGTGTACATTGTCAGTTGCTTTTTTATTTTGTGTGTGTCAGTACTTTTTATTTTGTGTCAGTTGCTTTTTTATTTTATGTGTGTACATTGTCAGTTGCTTTTTTATTTTGTGTGTGTACATTTTCAGTTGCTTTTTTATTTTGTGTGTGTACATTTTCAGTTGCTTTTTTATTTTGTGTATACATTTTCAGAAACTGAAAAGTTTGAGGAGACCATTGGAGTCAAGTTCAACCACATTCGTCTATTGGCTAAAGCTTTTACCCATCGCAACATTGGAGACAATCCCTTGACTCAGTAAGTGTTGACGGGCAGTTGGCGGGTGGTACTGATAGGGTATATCCAACTCCTTTCCTTTCACTCTTTTTTTTACCTTTCTTTCATCTTGCTATTTCCTATCACTTCACCCTGAGATCACCGTGTATGGTGGACAGGGTAAATTTCTATGAAACAAGCAGAAGACCCAGTAAGGGACGACATACAAACACACACACATACACACACACAAACAAAACACATGTCCAAGTTAACTACACTACGACTGCAGGGCGATGGCGGAATCTGCTGGTAGGTCCTTCTTCTGGTTAGGGGACACGGTGGCGGTCCAGAGGCAAGGTGTCCACATCTCAACCTAAAAGTCGTGGGTTCAAGACCTGGCTGGTTGAAAAGCTTTTCTTGATTGGTTTTTGTGGATGTGGGTGAAATTCAAATCAAATCAAAATCTCTCCTTTCACTATGTCACATTTCACACTTTCACTTATTTTCATGGACGCGAATGGGTAAATTTCTCAGGGGGAGGGGGGGGGTTAACAGTTGACATTTATTAGGGGTTTCACTTTTTACATATTTTCAGTGATTGGGAAAGCGTATAAACTTGAGAAAACGTTCCTCCTTTTGTCTCAACCCTGTGGAACATTAAAAACTAGAAATGGAAACTTTGAAATTGTCTTTGTCCTGTTCAATCAATCAACTGGGGGGGGTAGACTAATGATTACTGTAACTCTTAAAATTTGTCAAGTGTGTGATACGGACAGTATTTATAATTCTGAGCTGATGAAAGTCCATAAATCCATCCGTCATTTTGGTTAACATCTTTTATCATTGATGAATGGCGAATAAATGATTTTATGACAATTTGATGAGTGTGTAATAAGCTACGCTGATTTGTCATTAATTAATGTTTTTGTGTATTGTTTCACCGCACTATCTATTTACTCACTTACTTATCTTCCTATAAATATTTCTCCTAAAGTCTATACATTAATGATTAGTTTAAGTTAAATTTGTTTTTAATTTTAACATACTGATGTATTCTTATATTTCTAACGTAAAATGTGATAACACACGCACGCACATATTATATCCTTTTTAAATGGATTAATAAAAAAATAATTGAATTCAATTGAATTATCCCCAGTGGTCACAACCAGAGACTGGAATTCCTAGGGGACACGGTGCTACAGCTGGTGGCCTCTGAATACCTTTATCGACACTATCCAGGTATCTACATCTAAGAGAGTGCCTAAATAATCACTCCGTTTAAGATATTCAAAATTCAAATTCAAATTTAAAAAACTTTTAATCATTCCCAAAGGGCAATTATTCATATGCACACAATATAATTACAATGCACAAAGTATAATATAAAGTTTATCATTGACCAAAACCACTTTCCACATACACAGATTAAAGTATATCACAAAGTGCCCACATAACACGGATGCAACATATACCACAAATACGTTGTATTCACACATGCATGAGAGGGACAAATTATCATGTCGAGAGAAAGAGAAAAAGAGAGAGATAGAAAGAAAGAGAGAGAGAGAGAGAGAGAGAGAGAGAGAGAGAGAGAGAGAGAGAGAGAGAGAGAGAGAGAGAGAGAGAGAGCAAAAGAAAATAATAATGAACCACTGCTAGAGAAAATTTGGTTTCTCTCTCCTATTTTTCTGCTTTGCATTAGAATAGAAAGGTGATCCGTCCCACTCCTAGCCCTAGTTTGGTATTAGTACCACGGTTGTCATCAAGCCTGTCATGTCATAATTATGTGGGCCGTTAGTGGGTATTGCTGGTAGGTCCTACTCCTTTCTTTTCCCTATTTCACTGGTCCGGTCTTTCATCTCACTTTTTCCTCTTGATTCACCTTGTGACCTTCACATATGGTGGATGGGGTAAATGTCAATAAAAACAAAAAAAGCAAGTGTGCGTTCATCTTGAAACATTGGATTGAATGATTGATTTGTTTGTGGTTGAAAATTCCAGGGTAGCGTTTGATGACCTTTCGTCTATCTTTTTACAGAGCATCATGAAGGTCACCTTTCCCTGTTGCGCAGTTCCCTGGTCAACAGCCGTACCCAGGGCCTGGTATACGATGACCTCGGGATGTCCGAGTATGTCATTTTCAATGAAGACGCTCTCAGTGATGGCCTGGATATGAAGACGAAGCAAAGAGCCGACATGCTTGAATGTGAGTTTGGGATGTCGTAGTTAGGAGTTGGGTTGGGAGCAATGCGGACACCGTTACAGGTTCCGACTACCGGTACCACTCGGTTCATTAATTAATAAATAAATGACACGTTTATTGTGCATTTCGCTGTGGATGCCCAATTTTGTATTGGAAACAATTTTTTTATTATATTCTAGTCTTGTAAGTATACAGTTATAAGAGTTATTTTAAGAGATGCCGGTAGTTCAGTCGGTAAGGGCAACCACTCAGGAGACCCAAGTTCAATTCCCACCCAATCCAGTAATGAAATGGGGAGCAGCTAGGTTTATTTAGACCTGGCGAAAGTAGTGTGCGCATGGAAAGCAACGACAAACTACTACAGTAGTCACCGCCAAAGTGAACGATTAAACCATAACGCACTGGTTTCTTTCATGTATTGTAACACGCTAATTACCCCTCAAAATGCAACACCGCTGGCTTGGCTTCGCCAAAATACAGCACCGGCTGGCTTGACTTCGCAAAATGCAACATTGGCTGGCTTGATTTTGCCAAAATGCAACACCGGCTGGCTTGACTTCACCAAAATGCAACACCGGCTGGCTTGACTTCGCCAAAATGCAACACCGGCTGGCTTGACTTCGCCAAATGCAACACCGGCTGGTCTGACTTTGCCAAAATGCAGCAGGTTTTTTTGTAACTCTGTCTCCGATTTGTTGCATTTAAAGGCTGGCTTGATTTTGCCAAACTTGATAACTGCTCGTTTCAGTGACAAAATCTGTCACACACACCGGTCTGGCTTGTTAATGCATGGCATCTAATGCAACACCATGTGCACACATACAAACGACAGTTATGCAGATAGTCTGGGCTCTGGTCACCCTTACCCAAATCCCCATCCCTATCAACTGTTAGGTCTGCCAGTTAGGCTGGTTGGTATTGTCTTCAAAATGCAACAGGTTTTTTGTAACTCTGTCTCACAACTTGTTGCATTTAAAGAGTCACAACTTGTGGAAAATAAACTTGATAACCTCTTCAATTTTTGTTTGCATTTTGATGGAATCTGTCACAATATGTGTCTGTGCACTAAGAGATGACGGACAGAGACTATGGTCTATGTTAACCATGTGCACACCAAATGCCAGTTAAAAATCCAAAACATATTTTGGGCTCTGGTCACCCTTTCCCATCCCTCCCTCCCCTCGTCCTTCTGTTAGGAGAAGATGGAGGTGGATAGGCCTATTTGGTATTGTCTTCAAACCAACCTACATTGAACCCAAGGGAAAATAACACACAACTAACAAAACAAACAAGAATGAACAATAAATAATGAGATTGTGGACTGGGGTGAAACTTTTGTGTCCATAAAGATGCTTGGGGAGATGACTGTATTGCTAATAATGCCAACTGGCACTAAGAGATGACGGACAGAGACATGGACAACAACTTATCCTCATTCCTGCACTCAAATGCCTGACTAAAAAATCCAAAACATATTTTGGCCTAACAAAATTTCAACGTTCGACCGTGGTGCAAAATCCTTCTCTTAGGAGAAGATGGAGGTGGATTGGGCATGTTTTAGGAAAAGAAAAAGGGAACATCACCAAGACTGCCCATTCATTGAACCCCTGAAGGGAAAAATAGACGTGACACTCACAAAAACAACTTGGAGAAGAACAATAGATAATGAGATTAAGGACTGGGGTCTTGACACTTGGAATTCCATAAAGATGCTTGCTATGGTAACTCAGGGATGGAGATCCTTCATTGCTGCCCTAACACTGCCAACTGGCTCACAATGGGCAGTAAGTCAACTCTGACTAGACTGTTCACTCACAACTCACTCACTCGATTTGACCTGCACTCAACTCTGACTATGGGACTGTTCACCGATTTTGACTCTCACTCGATTTGACACTCCGTTGACGATTTGAAACTCCTTGACTCACTCGACGACTCTCCCTTGAAGAAACCAGAAGTCAGGCTGTGTTTGTACCTGCTCAAGGACTCGATTTGATTCACTCGACTTGACTCACTCGATTTGATACTCACTCGATTTGACACTCTCTCCATTTGACACTCACTTGACTTGACATTCACTCGATTTGACTCTTGACACTCACTGGACTTGACATTCACTGACTTGACACTCACTCGATTTGACTCTCACTCGACTTAACACTCACTCGACTCTCACTCGACTTGATACTCGATTTGACACTCACTCGATTTGACACTCACTCGACTCACTGATTTGACACTCACTCGATTTGACACTCACTCGACTTGACTCTCACTCGATTTGACTCTCACTCGACTTGACACTCACTCGATTTGATATGACCTGGCGTTGACTCTCACTTGAAACCTCACTTTTGATACTCATTTGATTTTCTTTTCTTCTCCATTTGCCTTCATTGGCGCCTCTCCCTACGTGGACAAAGGGCTCGATTTGCTGGGGTTTTTCAATGTCTGACTTCACTCCTCGACACTCAAGGTAGGGTATTATGTGACAGAGAAATGTGAATATATCACTCGATTTGACACTCACTCGATTTGACACTCACTCGACTTGACACTCAGTCGATAGCACTCGTTAGGATGACCTGGCGTCTTTTCGAAATATTTGATTTCTTTTCTTCTCCACAGCCTTCATTGATTTTCGACTTCTGCTGGGGTTTTTGCAATGTCATTTTTCCTCGTCTCAAGGTAGGGTATTATGTGACAGAGAAATGTGAATATATGCAAAGGGGGGATGCCTTTCTTTGATAGCCATGTCGATCTTAAATAAGAATGATTTTGTGTGTATTGTCGTAACTACAGATTTTACTTTTTCGGAATTATTGTCATAATCAAAATCAGAAATGTGACTAAATCAGAAATGTGACTGAATCAGTAGTGTGACTAAATCAGAAATGTGACTAAATCAGAAATGTGACTCAATCAGAAATGTGACTAAATCAATAATGTGACTAAATCAGTAATGTGACTCAATCAGAAATGTGACTAAATCAGTAATGTGACTAAATTAGAAATGTGACTAAATCAGTAATGTGACTAAATCAGTAGTGTGACTAAATCAGTAATGTGACTAAATCAGTAATGTGACTAAATCAGTAGTGTGACTAAATCAGTAGTGTGACTAAATCAGTAATGTGACTAAATCAGTAGTGTGACTAAATCAGTAGTGTGTATTTTGCCCGGACTGCCCTGCAAACAGCCAAGGGATCTTTAACCCGCACAGAGTTTTGTGATTTTCACACAGGACCTCACAGGAAATGTTTATAATGTCTCATTGTCTGTAAAGTAATTTTAAAAATCCTACCAAATACCCCGAGATTACCTTAGCTGTGGTAGTGGGTAAATGAAATCAAATTTAAAAAAGTACCCGTTCCACTAGTTTGTAGAATTTACGAAGGTCTGGCTTGAAAGCCTGTCGTAATTACACAATCCACCTTACTTCCATTATAGTACAATGCAAATCCATTTAAACCTACTTGTCAAGATTTTCACTGTTTGTACTCTCCTCATTGTGTCATCGCAGGACTTCATCATGAACCAAGACTGGAACGATCCCAAGTCTCAACTACAGCAGTGCTGCTGACCTTGAGAGAGGTCGGCGGGGGTGAACCAGACATTCCATTATACAAGTGAGTAGTACATGGAATGGGGGGAACAAAACATCGGTTGTGCACAGATGGACTTACACGGTTGAACTTTTTGAAAGATTTAAACAAGTGAATCTACTCCTTGACTTACGAGGTTATTAGAGTTTCTGCTGTGGATGTGGGTAAAACCAAAACCCATCTAGATCACCTTAATGTTGTGGATGTGGGTAAAACTAAAACCCATCTAGATCACCTTAATGTTGTGGATGTGGGTAAAACCAAAACCCATCTAGATCACCTTAGTGTTGTGGATGTGGGTAAAACTAAAACCCATCTAGATCACCTTAATGTTGTGGATGTGGGTAAAACCAAAACCCATCTAGATCACCTTAATGTTGTGATGTGGGTAAAACTAAAACCCATCTAGATCACCTTAGTGTTGTGGATTAAAACCAAACCCCATCTAGATCACCTTAGTGTTCTAGATCACCTTATGGATGTGGGTAAAACCAAACCCCATCTAGATCACCTTAGTGTTGTGGATGTGGGTAAAACCAAAACCCATCTAGATCACATTAGTGTTGTGGATGTGGGTAAAAACCCACCACCTTAGTGTTGTGGATGTGGGTAAAACATCTAGATCACCTTAGTGTTGTGGATGTGGGTAAAACCAAAACCCATCTAGATCACCTTAGTGTTGTGGATGTGGGTAAAATCAAAACCCATCTAGATCACCTTAGTGTTGTGGATGTGGGTAAAACCAAAACCCATCTAGATCACCTTAGTGTTGTGGATGTGGGTAAAACCAAAACCCATCTAGATCACCTTAGTGTTGTGGATGTGGGTAAAATCAAAACCCATCTAGATCACCTTAGTGTTGTGGATGTGGGTAAAACCAAAACCCATCTAGATCACCTTAGTGTTGTGGATGTGGGTAACCAAATCTAGATTACCTTAGTGTTGTGGATGTGGGTAAAATCAAAACCCATCTAGATCACCTTAGTGTTGTGGATGTGGGTAAAACCAAAACCCATCTAGATCACCTTAGTGTTGTGGATGTGGGTAAAACCAAAACCCATCTAGATCACCTTAGTGTTGTGGATGTGGGTAAAAATCAAAACCCATCTAGATCACCTTAGTGTTGTGGATGTGGGTAAAACCAAAACCCATCTAGATCACATTAGTGTTGTGGATGTGGGTAAAACCAAAACCCATCTAGATCACCTTAGTGTTGTGGATGTGGGTTCTAGATCACATTAGTGTTGTGGATGTGGGTAAAACCAAAACCCCTTAGATCACCTTAGTGTTGTGGATGTGGGTAAAACCAAAACCCCTAGATCACCTTAGTGTTGTGGATGTGGGTAAAAACCAAAACCCCTTAGATCACCTTAGTGTTGTGGATGTGGGTAAAACCAAAACCCCTTAGATCACATTAGTGTTGTGGATGTGGGTAAAACCAAAACCCCTTAGATCACCTTAGTGTTGTGGATGTGGGTAAAACCAAAACCCCTTAGATCACCTTAGTGTTGTGGATGTGGGTAAAAAACCAAAACCCCTTAGATCACCTTAGTGTTGTGGATGTGGGTACCAAAACCCCTAGATCACATTAGTGTTGTGGATGTGGGTAAAAACCAAAACCCCTGAGATCACATTAGTGTTGTGGATGTGGGTATCACCTTATGTGTCACATTAGTGTTGTGGATGTGTGTCCATTAGTGTTGGTGTGGGTAAACCAAAACCCATCTAGATCACCTTAGTGTTGTGGATGTGGGTAAAACAAAACCCATCTAGATCACATTAGTGTTGTGTATGTGGGTAAAACCAAACCCATCTAGATCACATTAGTGTTGTGGATGTGGGTAAAACTAAAACCCCTAGATCACATTAGTGTTGTGGATGTGGGTAAAACTAAAACCCCTAGATCACATTAGTGTTGTGGATGTGGGTAAAACCAAAACCCCTGAGATCACATTAGTGTTGTGGATGTGGGTAAATCAAATCAAATTTTTTAAAATCCTGTATATCGTGGACTTGGGTCGCTTAGTTAATGATAAAGAGTTGTTTCTTTAATGCAGTTTTAATGGGGATCAATGCTTTCTTTGTGTCTGATCTGAGGAAGCACATTCCAAACTGTCTGTCGATGTCATGCGGTTATGACGGAAATAAGGCCGTTGTGCTTTTAAACCAGACTTCCATAATTTCTACAAACTACTAGAGCAAGTAACGGATTTTTATATTGTGGCGTCGGTGGCCGAGTGGTTAGGCTGCCGGCCTGGGGATCATGAGGTCTTGAGTTCGAATCCTGGCAAAACCAGGTCCGCCGTTGCCTTCCTTGGAGAAAACACCTGACAATGTGACATGCATTTCCCCCACTTTACCCAGGTCCTAATGAGTACAAGCACTAGCTTAGGAGTAAAAACCTGCGTCAGACTAGCGTCCTGGCCAGGGAGGTGATAAAGTCACCTGTTCTGCTTCATGCTAAAGAGAACCGGGATATGCTCTGGCACTATGGGTCAAAAGGGCCTTGCAGGAACTTTACTTACAGTTCTGTATAAAGGGTGGACGTGAGTGTGGTAGAAAACACCAGGAACATTATTTTTATCTACATTTAATATTTTCTGGGATTATACCTGAAGATGTTAACACGTTCCACTATTTCTCTAAATTCTGGAGAAAATTAAAGAACTAGGACCGGAAAAGTTTAAATTGTTGTCTTTTACTGATGGTTGCATCAATGGGTTGACTACTACCGTAGTAGACTTTGAAATATTTGTCGCCATTTTAATCATTTATTATCATCAGTGTTACGAAGCTATAAATGGAGCAGGCAATGACTCTAGATGTTGACGTAGACAATCTAGTAACATCAAGGATTGGTTGGTAACTATAACAAGGCTATTATTTATACTCACAATCGACAATCAATTTATAGATGAAGCAAGCACAAATATATCCAATATGAGGTAGTATAACACAAGGCTTGTACTCTCTATCTAGCATGGGTAACCCCCGCTATTTATAGTTATAGTCAAAACTAAGATATTTCTAAAAACGGAAATTTCCACTCCATTCTAAACATTTTGATACACTTCTACAGCATTCTCTTCCTTTGCAGATATGAAATAATTGATACTAGGACCCACCAAAATGATTATGTCACAAACTCAATAGGGGTTTTACACACACTAAAATTGATTACGTCGTACGTTTTCCCTTTACTAGGAAATGCCCTACAAAACTAAAACTTAAGTAACTATGTTACAATCAGCTTACTTTTGTAGCCTAATCACTTATGTGGAGTTGTTTTGTTGTTTTTCTTTATTTTACAGAGTGATTGAGTCTATTGGGCCAACCAACACCAGGAAATACGTGGTAGCCGTCTACTTTCGTGGCACTCGCTTGGCCACAGGAAACGGTCACAGCATTCAACAAGCGGAAATGTCAGCCGCCACAAACGCTTGAAAAACGTGAAGGTAATCTTGCTCTCTGTATTTGTGTGTCGTTCGTTTATTTATTTATACTTTTTTTTGTATACTCGGAAGATAACTCATACATTTGTGTGGATTCATGATGTAATATGTGATAGTGATAGTCTATCAATAATAATAATTATGCAATATTTAACTTTTTTTTTGTGACTTTCCTGATGTGGAGGCTGTGGGCTTTGGCTAAACATATTTTTAAGCTGATTTCATTGCGATTAAAAAATATATTTGTTAACTGAATCAGTATTGAGATTAATGATACGTCACTATAAAAATGCACCAACCAACGAATGTGCCAAGTAGGCCTCTAACTAACAACTGTCTCTTTGTCTTGTTGCTCAACAGAATTGTTTCCCATTCTTCAACATCAGCGGAGGTTTTTGGAAAAAGTCAAACAGGGATTCCTAGGCGGGAAAGACGAAGCCATGGTGAAACAACTCCATCGCAAGTCCGCAGTCGGTCGCAAATCGTCAACAGGTCGTAACAAATCTCAGTAAGTCCAGCCGAGAGATACACTAGAAAATAGAACAGAAGGAAAAGAAACGGAGATACACTAGAAAATAGAAAAGGAGGAAAAGAAACGGAGATACACTAGAAAATAGAAAAGGAGGAAAAGAAACGGAGATACACTAGAAAATAGAAAAGGAGGAAAAGAAACGGAGATACACTTAGGAAATCGAAAAGGAGGAAAAGAAACGAGATACACTAGAAAATAGAAAAGGAGGAAAAGAAACGGAGATACACTAGAAAATAGAAAAGGAGGAAAAGAAACGGAGATACACTAGAAAATCGAAAAGAGGAAAGGTTTATTTGAAAAGAGGGGATGGGCCCAGAAGGAAGATGTCAGCCTCTCAACTTGTGGGTCTCAAGCCGTGCCGGCGGTTGAAAAACTTGAGTTTTTAGGAGTAAAACTTACCCCCCTGGTACAGTTAGGTTGACTGAGACCTAGTCCCATTGAGATCCCGTGCAGATTACAAAGCAGCCCGGGCAAAAAATTAAAAAATCCTACCCCAAAAAATCCCCCTGAGATCACTGTAGTTGTGGATGCAGGTAAAATCAAATCATATAAAAACAATGTAAATTTGTGAGTCGGCTCTCTTTGTTTATTAGGTGTAATGCAAGTCCTATTTGGCACGTGAGTTTAAACATTCCCAGACAGCCAAAAAAAAGATCTGCCTTATTGCCTCACGTTATCAACTGTCGACTAAACAAGGCAACTCGTACTCTTAGTGTTCAGTGCTATGCTTGAATTTCTGAGCCCATAATGTACGTGCAGTTCTGACCTTTGTTATGTATGTGTCTGAACGCCCGGATAGATGAATGGATGTAAGAAGGTAGGCTTGTACGTAGGTATATTATGTAGGGAGGTATGTAGGTGTGTATTGGTATGTATGTGAATAGGTGTGTTATGTATATACTGGTATGTATACACATTTGTAGGAAGGTGGGTGTGTATTGGTATGTATGATGGTATAGTAATATTCATGGAGGGATGGATAGAGTCATGTGTGTATAAAAGTCCAATGAGGTTAGCAACAGTTTCGTTTCAAGCTTATAATATAATGTTTTGTATCTCTGTTTAAATTTAACATATCATTGTGAGAATTGAACATTTTTGCACCCGTATGATTGAGTATGAATATATGCACAGATTGCACATCAATATCTTGTAACATCTCAATAATCGTACAATAAATATATTTTTTGTTATGGTAATGGAGATACCATATATATATATATTATGTTGTCTTGAATATAAGCATACACATTTATGTGTGCTGTTGTGCCTATGCAAACATTGTATTTATATTATTATTATTTATTTAACTTGTACTTACCTGGTCGAAATGTTAAAAGATGACATTTCTGCTTTTTGTAAAGCAAGAAAAAAGCCAAAGTAAAGGAGAAAAAAAGTCTTATGTATTGTGGCTGTTGGTTGATATCTGTTTATGCAACGCAGGCAGTTGGTGGGTATTGCTGGTAGGTTCCACTTCTTTCCTTCCTTTTTCTCTCTATGGAAACCCGTAGCAAAGGAAAACTGTGGCAAAGAACATATAAAGAAAATATGTGGCCATAGAAACTTGCGACTATGGAAACCTGCGAAACTATGGAAACTTGCGGCTATTGAAACATGTCTATGGAAACCTGCGGCTATTGAAACAAGTCTATGGAAACCTGTGGCTATTGAAACACCTGTCTATGGAAACCTGTGGCTGAAACACGTGGAAACCTGCGAAACAAGTCTATGGAACCTGGAAACTTGCCTGTGCTAAACAAGCTTGAAACACGTCTATGGAAACCTGTGGCTATTGAAACAAGTCTATGGAAACCTGTGGCTATTGAAACAAGTCTATGGAAACCTGTGGCTATTGAAACAAGTCTATGGAAACCTGTGGCTATTGAAACAAGTCTATGGAAACCTGTGGCTATTGAAACAAGTCTATGGAAACCTGGGAAACAAGTCTATGGAAACTTTGTGGCTATTGAAACAAGTCTATGGAAACCTGTATTGGAAACAAGTCTATGGAAACCTGTGGCTATTGAAACAAGTCTATGGAAACATGGATTGAAACAAGTCTATGGAAACCTGTGGCTATTGAAACAAGTCTGGAAACCTGGAAAAACAAGTCTATGGAAACCTGGCTATTGAAACAAGTCTATGGAAACCTGTGGCTATTGAAACAAGGAAACCTCTATGGAAACCTGTGGCTATTGGAAACAAGTCTATGAAACAAAACAAGTCTATGGAAACCTGTGGCTATGGAAACAAGTCTATGGAAACCTGTGGCTATTGAAACAAGTCTATGGAAACCTGTGGCTATTGAAACAAGTCTATGGAAACCTGTGGCTATTGAAACAAGTCTATGGAAACCTGTGGCTATTGAAACAAGTCTATGGAAACCTGTGGCTATGGAAACAAGTCTATGGAAACCTGTGGCTATTGGAAACAAGTCTGGAAACCTGTGGCTATTGAAACAAGTTTAAACTGGAAACCTGAAACCTGGCTATGGAAACAAGTCTATGGAAACCTGTGGCTATTGAAACAAGTCCTGCAGCTATTGAAACAAGTGGAAACCTGTGGCTATTGAAACAAGTCTATGGAAACCTGTGGCTATTGAAACAAGTCTATGGAAACCTGTGGTCTATGGAAACAAGTCTATGGAAACCTGTGGCTATTGAAACAAGTCTATGGAAACCTGTGGCTATTGAAACAAGTCTGTGGCTATGGAAACAAGTCTATGGAAACCTGCTGCTATTGAAACAAGTCTATGGAAACCTGAAAACAAGTCTATGGAAACCTGTGGCTATTGAAACAAGTCTATGGAAACCTGTGGCTATTGAAACAAGTCTATGGAAACCTGTGGCTATGGAAACAAGTCTAAACCTGGAAACAAATCTATGGAAACCTGTGGCTATTGAAACATGTCTATGGAAACCTGTGGCTATTGAAACAAGTCTATGGAAACCTGTGGCTATTAAAACAAGTCTATGGAAACCTGTGGCTATTAAAACATGTCTATGGAAACATGTGGCTATTGAAACATGTCTATGGAAACCTGTGGCTATTAAAACATGTCTATGGAAACCTGTGGCTATTAACAATGTCTATGGAAACCTGTGGCTATTGAAACATGTCTATGGAAACCTGTGGCTATTGGAAACATCTATGCTGCTATTGAAACATAGTCTATGGAAACCTATACCTATCCATGGAAACATGGCTATTGAAACCTGTGACTACGGAAACCTGCAGCAATTGAAATACCAGTTGCTGAAACCTGCAGCAATTCAAATACAAGCTGCTGAAACCTGCAGCAATTCAAATACAAGCTGCTGAAACCTGCAGTAATTCAAATACCAGTTGCTGAAACCTGCAACTATGGAAGCTTGTAGCCTCAGAAAACTGTGACTGTGAAAACCTACACTACGGCCCATTTATGACCTTTAAATATACCTTTATCTTAAAGCTTTTTTTTTTTTAGCTTCTTTTATTCTGATTATATTATTATGTTGTTGTGATTTAAGAAAAATTTTGAATGTAAAATGTTCATGAATGTAAATCTACTGTAAAATTACTAAAAATGAAAAATGTTCTCAGCTGAGTTTCAATTCAAAAATATTAAAAAACAACTCAATGTATATGTATTTCTTGTGTTTTGTGTCATCAATATGTGTCATCAATATGTGTCATCAATATGTGTCAGTGTCAATGAAAATTAAACTTTAAAAATATGTGGATTAATGTTTTTTGAATTTGCTGTGTTTTTAATTGGTTTGTTTGTTTTTTTTTTTTTCATGTTTTTTGTGTGTGTATTTGTTTTTGGGTTTAGGTTTTTTGTTTATCTCATTCACTCCTCCTAGGCCCAGGATTTCTCATCTGGTTGCGGGCGTTGGCGGGCGTGCTGCTGGTAGGTTCTTCCTTTTTTCCTTTCTTTATTCTTTCTTTCTTTAACTTAACTTGTCTGTCATCTTGTGGTTTCTTCTTAATTCATCCTGAGATCACCACAATGGTGGACATGGTAAGTTTCAATGCAACAAACAAATAATTCCGTCTGTTATCTCAGCCTCCTTAAAAACAAAAAAAAAGTTTTAAAAAATTAGTACCAATACACCATCCGTTCATTGGGGACACTGAAAGTTGAAAGGTATCGGTATCGTGCCTGGTATTTCAATTTCTTTTAAAGAAAGGAATATGATTGTATAGATTAGAATGTCATTGTCATTAAACTTACACTCCATGCAACAGGATCCGCCCGTGGTTTCCCCACCAAGTGAGTAAATTGGCTACATTTTCTTGCTCGAGGAATTTTTTCTGAAATACGTGCCTGAAGTGGGGCTCAAACCCAATACCTTTGGGTCACCTACACTGTCACAGTTACAAAGCAATACCTTCTAACCACTAGGTCGGTCATCTCATCTTCTTGCCCCTTTTTACCATATTAAAAGAAAAAATTAATCACATTATTCACAGATTGCCAAGTGATAAGACTAAGTTACGTAGTAAATTTCTATAAAGAAGAGATGTGATTTTATCCCATACAGTAGTGTCCGGCTAAAATCACGGTCTGCCTAATTGCATGGTCATCGCGCGAAACAGCGTAGTTTTTTTCTTCTATATAAATTTACTCCTCTACTCTATGTGCACGGTTGTTGAGAAATGACTGACAGACTAAGTACTTGGTGTTGGGCATTTTGTGTGCTAAATATATGTTTTAAAAAATGTGTCTCATCAACGCTTTTTTAGTTAAAAACCAACCCAACAATAATACGAACGATTAACACACCTCGGACGCACACACGTGATCAAGCAGTGCCTCAATGAGACACTTCATTCGATATATTATTATTAGTAATGTTACGTCGATCTTATCGCTGAACACCTGAGTGAAGGTCAAAGACAGTTCCAACCAAGACTGCAACAAGACAAGGGGCAACAACTTGAAAATGAACAAGGGGCAACAGCTTGAAAATGAACAAGGGGCAACAGCTTGAAAATGAACAAGGGGCAACAACTTGAAATGAAAATGAACAAGGGGCAACAACTTGAAATGAAAATGAAGTAGCAACAACTTGAAATGAAAATGAACAGGGGCAACAACGTGAAAATGAACAAGGGTCAACAACTTGAAATGAAAATGAACAAAGGGCAACAATTTGAAAATGAACAAGGGGCAACAATTTGAAAATGAACAAGGGGCAACAACTTGAAAATGAACAAGGGGCAACAACTTGGGAGCTCAGAGGTAGACGATTTTCTGTCAATTTTCAAGTTTCATTATCCCCAGCTGATGCCGCTAAATTACATGACTATAGTATAAGTTATAAGCGAATCCGCCAAAGAGCACGTTTCGTTTTAGTACACTATTGTCTTGTCTCCCGATAACTGTGCGCTTAGCCGGAGACCACTACCACTGATTTCATTTTGGGATTTTTTTTTCTACCAGTTGTGACGTTTAATATAAATTTAGGATGATTTCATTGTTTCCCCTTTTCAATTTCAAGTTGAAGTAGAATTTTCATTCAAATTAATCACATTCACCTAAGCCGCCGTCATAAACAGGTTTTAAAAAAAGATGGAATAGTATCGTTCACCCCACCTGCATAATCTCGGTATCGAGTAATGATTCGATATAATAATAATAATAATAATCGTATTTGATATAAAGATAAGGATGGATTTATATTTAAAGTCCCTATCCCCGCGTAGACTCACATACTTTACATCATTTCATCCCCCCTGCAGCCCATTTCCTTCAATCTCAACTCCCTATGGAGTATTTGTACAATGGCACGTATCGTAAGGCGATACATACTAACTCTCTGACAGTACTGACATGGTCTTTATCTAACTATTATAGCTGGGTACTCATTGATATTCACACCTGAGTTGAGGGAGGAAAGCAGTGTGAAATACATTCCTTAGGGGTGCAACGTTGTGGTGAAAGTGAAAGTAAAGAACACCTGGGCCTACCAAGTGTGGTGAAAGTAAAGAACACCTGGGCCTACCAGTACCAAGTGTGGTGAAAGCTAAAGAACACCTGGGCCTACCAGTACCAGTACCAAGAACACCTGGGCCTACCAGTAAAGTGTGGTGAGTGTAAAGAACACCTGGGCCTACCAGTACCAAATGTGGTGAAAGCTAAAGAACACCTGGGCCTACCAGTACCAAGTGTGGTGAAAGTAAAGAACACCTGGGCCTACCAAATGTGATGAAAGTAAAGAACACCTGTGTCAACCAAATGTGGTGAAAGTAAAGAACACCTGTGTCAACCAAATGTGGTGAAAGAAAGAACACCTGGAGCCTAACCAAATGTGGTGAAAGTAAAGAACACCTGTGTCAACCAAATGTGGTGAAAGTAAAGAACACCTGTGTCAACCAAGTGTGGTGAAAGTAAGAAAAGAACACCTGACCAAGTGTGAAAGTAAAGAACACCTGTGTCAACCAAATGTGGTGAAAGTAAAGAACACCTGTGTCAACCAAGTGTGGTGAAAGTAAAGAACACCTGTGTCAACCAAGTGTGGTGAAAGTAAAGAACACCTGTGCCAACCAAGTGTGGTGAAAGTAAAAAAGAACACCTGGGTCAACCAAGTGTGGTGAAAGTAAAGAACACCTGTGCCAACCAAGTGTGGTGAAAGTAAAGAACACCTGGGCCTACCAAGTGTGGTGAAACCTGTGTCAACCAAGTGTGGTGAAAGAACACCTGGGCCTACCAAGTGTGGTGAAAGTGAAGAACACCTGACCAAGTGTGGTGAAAGTAAAGAACACCTGGGCCAACCAAGTGTGGTGAAACCTGTAAAGAACACCTGGGCCAACCAAGTGTGGTGAAAGTAAAGAACACCTGTGTCAACCAAGTGTGGTGAAAGTAAAGAACACCTGGGCCTACCAGTGTGGTGAAAGTAAAGAACACCTGTGTCAACCAAGTGTGGTGAAAGTAAAGAACACCTGGGCCTACCAAGTGTGGTGAAAGTAAAGAACACCTGGGCCGACCAAGTGTGGTGAAAGTGAAGAACACCTGGGTCAACCAAGTGGTGGTGAAACCTGTAAAGAACACCTGGGCCTACCAAGTGTGGTGAAAGTAAAGAACACCTGGGCCTACCAAGTGTGGTGAAAGCAAAGAACACCTGGGCCGACCAAGTGTGGTGAGGAACTCGGTAGTAAAGAACACCTGGGCCGACCAAGTGTGGTGAAAGTAAAGAACACCTGGGCCTACCAAGTGTGGTGAAAGTGAAGAACACCTGGGCCGACCAAAAAGGTACCAAGTGAAAGTAAAGAACACCTGGGCTGACCAAGTGTGGTGAAAGTAAGAAAAGAACACCTGTGTCAAGCAAGTGTGGTGAAAGTAAAGAACACCTGTGTCAACCAAGTGTGGTGAAAGTAAGAAAAAAACACCTGAACAAATGTAAAAGTAAAGAACACCTGTGTCAACCAAGTGTGGTGAAAGTAAAGAACACCTGTGTCAAGCAAGTGTGGTGAAAGTCACAAACCAAGTGTGGTGAAAGTAAGAAAAGAACACCTGTGCCAACCAAGTGTGGTGAAAGTAAGAAAAGAACACCTGTGTCAACCAAGTGTGGTGAAAGTAAAGAACATCTGGGCTGAACCAAGTGTGGTGAAAGTAAAGAACACCTGTGTCAGTCACTACAGTTTCGTTGTACTTTAATTTCATCGAACAGATCATTTACAAAGCGAAGGGAAACCCCTTCCTACCGATATCATCATTGATAGACAATTTTAAGATAAGAATGAAGTGTGGCGGAAAGTCATGCTCATTCATAGCGACAATATCGGCTCGCCTTTAGCTAAAATGATTATGAGGTAGGAGGGGGGAGACTAATGTCAAGTGTGTCAAAGTCAAAATGTCAACCAAAAGGGTAGCAGGTCTCGAGCTCCGCCAACACCTTGAACAAAATGTCAGTAATGTAAATCAAAATCAAATCCAAGTAGGTTGATCGACACCAAGTCCCATCAGAGACGGTCAATAAAAAAGAGGTCCTGTGTGCAGATCAACAACTCTGTGCAAATACATTTTCTGTTTACAGGGCAGTCCGGTCAAAATTATTTCCTACCAAAACCCCGAGGCCACCTTAGTTCATAGTTGTGATGTATCATCAAAATCAAATACATGTAAATCAAAATCAAATACATGTAAATCGGTAAAATCAAATATATGTAAATCAAAAATCAAATACATGTAAATCAAAATCAAATACATGTAATGTAAATCATAAATCAAATACATGTAAATCAAAATCAAATACATGTAATGTAAATCAAAATCAAATACATAAATCAAAATCAAATACATGTAAATCAAAATCAAATACATAAATCAAAAAAATCAAATACTTGTAATGTAAATCAAAATCAAATACATGTAAATCAAAATCAAATACATGTAATGTAAATCAAAATCAAATACTTGTAAATCAAAATCAAATACATGTAATGTAAATCAAAAGCAAATACTTGTAAATCAAAATCAAATCATGTAAATCAAAATCAAATACATGTAATGTAAATCAAAAATCAAATACTTGTAAATCAAAATCAAATACATGTAAATCAAAACCAAATACATGTAAATCAAAATCAAATACATATAAATCAAAATCAAATACATGTAAAATCAAAATCAAATACATGTAAATCAAAATCATATACATGTAAATCAAAATCAAATACATATAAATCAAAATCAAATATATGTAAATCAAAATCAAATACATGTAATGTAAATCAAAATCAAATACATCTAAATCAAAATCAAATACATGTAAATCTAAATCAAATACATGTAAATCAAAATCAAATACATGTAATGTAAATCAAAATCAAATACATATAAATCTAAATCAAATACATGTAAATCAAATCAAATACATGTAATGTAAATCAAAATCAAATACATATAAATCAAAATCAAATACATGTAATGTAAATCAAAATCAAATACATGTAAATCAAAATCAAATACATGTAAATCAAAACCCTAAAGACGGTTGGTGGGATGTGCCGATAGTGGTAAGCAGCTTCTTTCCTTTCAATCCTTTTACTTTATCATTTGTGTCAAATACATATAAATCAAAGATCACCAGATATGGCGGATGGATGAAGTTTGTTTTAATCAAATTTGCCTCGTCCAAATCATATAATTTAAAATCAAATACCTAGGGTGAAATAAGAAGAGGAAACAGCGAAATGAAAGATGGGAAAAAGGACCTACCAGCACTGCCTGCCAACCACCCACATGAAGGCATTGTTGTAGCTGAACTGTCAAACAGTGTATGGTAAACTTGTTGTAATCACGACAACACTGGTTTGAACTGTTAATGTTGTAAACTGTTGTAATCACGACAGTTGTAATCACGACAACACTTGTTTGAACTGTCGTAATGTTGTAAACTGGTTGTAATCACGACAACACTGGTTTGAACTGTCGTAATGTTGTAAACTGGTTGCAATCACGACAACACTGGTTTGAACTGTCGTAATGTTGTAAACTGGTTGTAATCACGACAACACTGGTTTGAACTGTCGTAATGTTGTAAACTGGTTGTAATCACGACAACACTGGTTTGAACTGTCGTAATGTTGTAAACTGGTTGTAATCACGACAACACTGGTTTGAACTGTCGTGATGCTGTAATCAACACTGCCTTGTAATCACGACAACAATGGTTTGAACTGTCGTAATGTTGTAAACTTGTTGTAATCACGATAACACTGGTTTGAACTGTCCTAATGTTGTAAACTTGTTGTAATCACGACAACACTGGTTTGAACTGTTGTAATCTTTAAACTGTTGTAATCACGACAACACTGGTTTGAACTGTCGTAATGTTGTAAACTTGTTGTAATCACGACAACACTGGTTTGAACTGTTGTAATGTTGTAAACTTGTTGTAATCACGACAACACTGGTTTGAACTGTTGTAATGTTGTAAACTGGTTGTAATCACGACAACACTGGTTTGAACTGTCGTAATGTTGTAAACTGGTTGTAATCACGACAACACTGGTTTGAACTGTTAATGTTGTAAACTGGTTGTAATCACGACAACACTGGTTTGAACTGTCGTGATGTTGAAACTGGTTGTAATCACGACAACACTGGTTTGAAATGTTGTAATGTTAACTAAAAACTTGTTGTAATCACGACAACACTGGTTTGAACTTTTGTAATGTTGTTAACTCACAACAACACTGGTTTGAACTGTTGTAATGTTGTAAACTTGTTGTAATAACAACACTGGTTTGAACTGTTGTAATGTTGTAAACTGGTTGTAATCACGACAACTGGTTTGAACTGGTTTGAACTGGTTTGAACTGTAATGTTGTAATGTTGTAATCATGACAACACTGGTTTGAACGGTCGTAATAATGTTGAAATCTGGTTGTAATCACGACAACACTGGTTTGAACTGTCGTAATGTTATAAACTTGTTGTAATCACGACACGACACTGGTTTGAACTGTTGTAATGTTATAAACTTGTTGTAATCACGACAACACTGGTTTGAACTGTCGTAATGTTGTAAACTGGTTGTAATCACGACAACACTGGTTTGAACTTTTGTAATGTTGTAAACTTGTTGTAATCACAACAACACTGGTTTGAACTGCTGTAATGTTATAAACTGGTTGTAATCACGACAACACTGGTTTGAACTGTTGTAATGTTTGTGAACTTGTTGTAATCACGACAACACTGGTTTGAACTGTCGTAATGTTGTAAACTTGTTGTAATCATGACAACACTGGTTTGAACTGTTGTAATGTTGTAATCTGGTTGTAATCATGACAACACTGGTTTGAACTGTTGTAATGTTGTAAACTTGTTTGTAATCACGACAACACTGGTTTGAACTGTCGTAATGTTGTAATCTGGTTGTAATCACGACAACACTGGTTTGAACTGTCGTAATGTTGTAAACTGGTTGTAATCACGACAACACTGGTTTGAACTGTCCTGAATGTTGTAAACTGGTTGTAATCACGACAACACTGGTTTGAACTGTCGTAATGTTGTAAAATTGTTGTAATCACGACAACACTGGTTTGAACTGTTGTCGTAATGTTGTGAAACTTGTTGTAATCACGACAACACTGGTTTGAACTGTCGTAATGTTGTAAACTGGTTGTAATCATGACAACACTGGTTTGAACTGTTGTAATGTTGTAATCACGACATTAATCTCGGTTTAAACTGGTTGTAATCACAACTACACTGGTTTGAACTGTTGTAATGTTATAATCACGACATTACTGGTTTAAACTAGTTGTAATCACGACAACACTGGTTTGAACTGTTGTAAATGGTTTAAACTTGAATTGTAATCACGACAACACTCGTTTGAACTGTTGTAATGTTGATAAACTTGTTGTAATCACGACAACACTGGTTTGAACTGTTGTAATGTTATAAACTTGTTGTAATCACGAGAACAGTGGTTTGAACTGTTGTAATGTTGTAAACTTGTTGTAATCACGACAACATTGGTTTGAACCGTTGTAATGTTGTAAACTGTTGTAATCACGACAACAGTGGTTTGAACTGTAGTAATGTTGTAATCTGGTTGTAATCATGACAACACTGGTTTGAACTGTCGTAATGTTGTAAACTGGTTGTAATCACGACCACACTTTTAAACTAATCAATCACGACAACACTGGTTTGAACTGTCGTAATGTTGTAAACTGGTTGTTGTGGTTTGATTCGTAATGTAAACTGGTTGCAATACGACAAGACTTATTGAACTAATGTTGTAAACCTGTTGTAAACGACAACACTGGTTTGAACTTGTAATCATTAACACTGGTTTGAACTGTTGTAATGTTGTAAACTTGTTATAATCACGACATTACTGGTTTGAACTGTTGTAATGTTGTAATCACGACATTACCGGTTTGAACTGTTGTAATGTTGTAATCACGACATTACCGGTTTGAACTGTTGTAATGTTGTAATCACGACATTACGGGTTTGAACTGTTGTAATGTTGTAATCACGACATTACGGGTTTGAACTGTTGTAATGTTGTAATCACGACATTACCGGTTTGAACTGTTGTAATGTTGTAATCACGACATTACGGGTTTGAACTGTTGTAATGTTGTAATCACGACATTACCGGTTTGAACTGTTGTAATGTTGTAAACTTGTTGCAATCACGACAACACTGGTTTGAACCTCGCGGTTGGCACATGTGGATTTGCTTCACAACGTTGTACATTTAGGAAGGGTACTCTACTCTGCTTTTCTCACTTGACTCAGACGTGAATGAGTACGTAGCTATAGGTAGAGAAGGACCTTATCCGCGATTGTTACTACAAAGCGCCTAACCAAGCCCCTGTACTGTATGCTCCCCATAATGTTGAGAAGGAATTTGATATTAAATGGCATACTGGGGGATAAAAATGATGTGCAGTCGGTGAGCCTGCATTTACACACATACTAACATTAGAAAGAACTAAATTTGTATTACACACATTACAAGAGGAAAGATCTAGAAGGTGACCAAGGATGACCTGGAGGACAGAGATTGAGACGGAGGAATACATAATAAATATTGATTGCTTGATAATACATGTAGATAATCTACATGTCTACAGGCATGTCTACATCAGTTACTACAGTGATGTCCTTACTATTACCATGTAAGGAGAATACAACGTGCATGCGTGCAGACACCAGTTCACCACAACGGCTTTTCCCCCATTCTCCTTCTATGTTTACATGTACATCCGTAGATTGTATCTATATATAGCTAAACGTCTCTTACTTTGACTGCTTATAACTCAGGAACCACTGCACCCACAACCTCCATATTTCCGATTGTTTTGCCTGCGATCCACGAAACTTTTTATTTTCCTAGATCTAATTCCCCGGTCATTACAACAACAAAAACCCCAACTTCAGTATCGAGTATTACTAACTCAGTCAGTATCGAGTACTAATTTGATCTGATAATCGTACTTGATATCACCCGTAACCGATACAGTGGTTTCTGAGTTAATCGCAGTCAAAGTTCAAGAGACCCAGCTTTATAATAAAGAGAAATCATAATCCAACAAAATTCATGGTCATGCTTTTCTGAGTTGGTTGTTCTTTGTTCTTTGTTCTTTTTTTGTTCCTTGTTCTTTGTTCTTTGTTCTTTGTACTTTGTTCTTTATACTTTTTCTTTGTTCGTCAAAGGCTC
>JAXRKP010000647.1:192500-248986 GCA_037039925.1 Doris montereyensis | reverse complement strand
AAATTAAAAAGAAAGAAAGAGAAATGAAGTGAATACAAATGATTAAGTCTGGTCCATAAATGCCTGGAATAAGATTGTCACTTTGTCCTTGTTATTGTGCAATTTCAAAATACGTGAAAAACAGAAAAATAAGAAGTTTTACTTCGTAGTTTTTCTTTCTGATCTAATGGATTAATGGAACGACGCCATGTATTTTTGTTGCCGACGTTTTGTTAAGTTTTCGTATAATGTCAACATATTTTCTATTTGGTTTAATCAACAATGTGAATGCTTTTGGCTCACTCTTTTGGCTCACAGTCTCCGCCAAATGCACGGTCCACTGATGACAAAAAAAATCGTGCATTTTGGCGAATGTGCATTTTGACGGAGTCAAATGCTGTGTATTTACACTGCCATTCTTGCTTGGAAATACATGTAAACTCTCTTTTGTTGTTGTTGTTGTTGTTATTTGTTATTGTTTGAGGTGTATTTGTTATTCGCTTGTTTGAGGACAAGATCTAATAGGTTTCTCGTAGATCTGTTACATTCTGCTTTTACTGAAGACTTTAACAAGGTGGTGATGGTGAAGACATCCGGCAAACATGTTGTTGTTTTTAATTGGATTGACACGCGTGTCATACAGAGTACGATCTCCGTGGATAAAAGTGACACGACCTTTTCAGATTTTTCACCGTGATCAAAGAGATCGAGACGATCGGACTTTCTTCTGTCTGACAAACCTATCGAGGCAGAGAGAAGGGTAAGGTAAGGTGACCAGAGCCAAGACAGCCAAGAGTCAAGATTAATTGGTTAGGATCTACATACACACATACACACACACATACACACACACACACACACACACACCCATACCTGCGTGGCAGATTGTGTCACTTGGATTAAATGAGAGGGGGTTATTAAATCATTTTTCACAGGAATTCATTCTTTAAATGCAACAAATTGAAGACATTTATAAAAAACAGTTGCATTTTAGAGATTCCAAGCCAACCGTTGTTGCATTTTGAGGGGGTAATTAGCGTTGTAAAATTCGGTTACATGAAAGAACCGTACATTATGACGAATCGTGCAATTTGACGGCGTACAATTTAACGGAGACTACTTTATTTGACTATGTGTGGCGTCGGTGGCCGAGCAGCTAGGCTGTCGGACTGGGCATCATGAGATCGTGGCAAAGCCAGGTTCGACATTTGTGTTCCTTGGGAAAGACACTTAACACGCATTTCCCCACTCGACCCAGGTGCAAAATGGGTACAAGCACTAACTTGGGAGTAGAAACCTACGTCAGACTAGTCCTGTCCAGGAAGTGATTATTATCACCCTGTTCCGCTTCACGCTATAGAAACCTGGATGAGGTCCGGCTCTATGGGCCGTAATGGCCTTGAAGGAACTTTTACATTTACAATTTGACTATGATCTCGATCCACTGCAAAGCTCTATTGGTGAAATGAAGAAACCGGTTTGTTTCCTTGTAACGGACTCCTGGATTTAGATGGTAGTAATGAGATAGTACGAGTAATATAAAGATCGTATATAATTATTTGAGGGCCAAATCTTTCATTGTTCTAGGTTGTTTTTTTTTACGTGCGTGTAATGTTCATATTATGGATCTTCATATTTAGTTTTGTATTTTCTAACCACACCCATCAAAAGTACTTATCTGGAAGTTTTGATCTGGACGTTAACGATTTATCTTACCGGTTAATTTAAAAAAAACAAATTACCTATGGATAGTGGACATTCACGTTAAGTAAGCCTTCAACAAACATAAGACTAAGAGGCTTTGTGGTTGGTTGTAGTTCTTGTTTTTCATTTCCTTAGAAATACAAGCTTATATCAGATTGGGTTGGGATAAGACTTAATGCTCTCCCTGAAACAAAACAAAACTAAACCAACAAGGGTCACCTAGTTAGGGAGGCTGGGAATAATACACACAAAAAACACAACAAACAAACAAAAACAAGACAAAACAAACCTAATGAAAGAAATAACACCAAAACAAATTTACAAAAACAAACCATAACAATTCAAACCAGAGAACAGACATCAATTTTTTTTTAAAGTAGTTCGAGGCGTGCTCAATCAATGGGACTTTTAACTCATGTTCCTTCAGAACGAGTTGCCCATGATATGGATCTCTTCTCCTTCCCCATCCCGTCCCACCCTCCCTACCTACCTAGCCACTCCCACTTCCTTCTTTCAATCACTACCACTACCACTACTGCCTTACCCTCTCACTAATTCATATGAATAGGTAATCGATAGTTATTAGTTATCACAGTTATACAAAAAGAGACAAAATGCACTTGTATGTACATTTCGTAAGGAGAATAATAGCATCACGGCCTACTTTTTCAATCAGCCTATTCACACATAAAGAAAGCATGACATGTGCAAACGGTATCAAGAGAGGAGATAATATTTATATTGAACAAGTTCATCTACAGACCTGCTGCCTGCCTGCATGCCTAACTAACAATACATTACAACACATACAATCCCATACATACATAAACAATTATGGACCAACGTGGAAAGATCGATAGATAGATAACCAGACAGATAGATAGAAAAAATAGATAGAAAATGGATATATAATTGGACATGTTGATACATGTAGATAGATAGATAGATAGATAGATAGATAGATAGATAGATAGATAGATAGATAGATAGATAGATAGATAGATAGATAGATAGATATTTCTTTCTTTATCAGTTCCCATTCTACCTTTCGGTGTATGGGTTCAGATGCCCGAGATGATCTTTCTCCAGGATGCCCTGTCCTGGCATTTCCTGTTTCCTTCCAAAAAGTTAAATTTATATGCTTCAATGCCTCTTTTATATCTTCTTCCCACTTTCTCCGAGGTCTGCCTTTTGGTCTTTTACCTTGGGCTTTAGCATTGTATACTGATTTAGCTATTCTATTGTCATTCATTCTGTTTACATGCCCAAACCATCTCAATTGATTTGTTTCTATCTTAGTTTTTATGCCATCTGCTTTGGTTTGATCTCTTATTGTTGTGTTTCTGATTTTGTCTCTTTTAGTTTTCCCTACTACTCTTCTTAGATATTTCATTTCAGCTGCCTGTACTCTACTGTATTCTCTACTGTCTAAGGTCCAGGTTTCGCTGCCATAGAGGAGAGTAGGACAATAAACTGTATTGTATACTGCCATTTTGGTTTTTGTTGACAATTCTTGCTTACCTACAAATGCCTTTCCTAGATGGTTATATATTGCACTTGCCTTTTTGATTCTCTGGCTGATTTCTTCTCTTATTTTCCCTCTGAGTTAATCATTACTCCTAGGTAATTGTAGCTTTGAACTTGTTCTAAATTCTCCCTGCCCAATTTAAGATTTTGTGTTTTAGCTTCCCTAGTTACTAGCATTGTTTTGGTTTTCTTTGCATTTACTCTCATTCCTCTTTTATTTAGTTCATTGTTCATAATGTTGATATTCGACTGAAGGTCACTTTCTGATTTTCCAAACAGAACTAAATCATCGGCAAATGAAAGCATTGATACATTTACTGGTTTGAGCTTCCACATACCTACATTCATTTTCTTCATTTTTGAGGATACCTTTGCGACTGAATCCATAAATGTGATAAACAAAGAGGACTTAGACACAACCTGTTCACATCTATTTCTACCCTCCTATATCTACATCAAATTCTGCAGATAAGTTTCAGCTACTCTCACTGCACATGTGGTTTATTGTAAAAAAATTGAATGGCTTCTATTAAATTTTGCTCTACATTGTGTTTTTTAAGGAATGCAATAGTTCGTCCTTCCTCAGTGTCAAATGCCTTTTCTAAGTCAATAAAACACAGGTGTAAATCAATGTTTCTCAAGGAAGTTTCGGTATTTGCCTAATTGTAAATATCTTGTACACTTTTTCCTGGTCTAAATCCACTCTGATGTTCTTCAATCTGATCCTCTACTCTTTTCCTTAGTCTCTTTCCAGTAAATCCTGGCAATACTTTTCCTGGAAGAGTTAAATATGCCAATCCCTGTCCTAGTTTGAGCTTTCCATATTGATCCTTTCCTGGTATGTATTGGTACTACCGTTGCCTATTTCCAGTCATCTGGCACCTGTTTGGACTTCCATGCTTTGTTGGCATATTGCCAATGTAGTAGTTTGTCTGCTCAATCCCTTGGTTTTTAACCATTTCTGGATAAACTTGATCTGCTCCTGGGCTTTTCCTAATTTCGCTTTTCTTATAGATATATATACAGATAGATAGATAGATAAATAGATAGATACATAGATAGATAGATGATAGATAGATGTGGATGGATGTATGTCTATAGATAATATATAAATATATATATATATATATATAATCGCTATCCATGGTAGATATAAATATACCAATCCCTATCATATATATATATAAATATGCAATCTATATTGATATATAGATATATAATAGATAGATAGATAGATAAAACACCAATCCCCAGATAGATAGATATGGATAGATAGAGAGATAGATAGATAGATATATCCCTAGAAAGATATATAGATAGATAAATCCTATAGATATATAAGAGATAAATATATATATAGATCCTAGATAGATAGATAGATAGATAGATAGATAGATAGATAGATAATCTCTAGATAGATAGATAGATGTGGATGGATCTATGTCTATATAGATAATATATAGATATATAGATAGATACATAGATAGATAGATATTAGATAGATAGATATATAGATAGGATGTGGATGGATGTATGTCTAAATAGATAATATATAGATATGTAGATAAATATATAGATATATAATAGATAGATAGATAGATAATAGATAGATAATAGATAGATAAATAGAATCTAGATAGATGATAATAGATAAATATATCGATAGATAGATATATAGATAGATAAATATATAATCCTATAAATAAATAGATAGATATATAGATAGATCCCTATTAATATATATAAATAAATATATATATATATATATATAAATATATATATATATATAGAGAGAGAGAGAGAGAGAGAGATTCATGATAAAGGTAGAGAGAGAGAGAGAGAGAGATGGAGAGAGAGAGAGAGACTCAGAGAGAGAGAGAGAGAGAGAGAAATTCCAGAGAGATAGAGGTATAGAGAGAGAGAGAGAGAGAATAGAGAGTATAGATATAGAGAGAGAGAATTCCCTTTTTCGAGAGAGAGAGAGAGAGAAAGAGAAAGAGAAATAGAAATAGATAAATAGATAGATAGATAGGTACATACATACATACATACATACATACATACATACATACCAATTCATATATAGATAAATAGATAGATAGATAGATAGATAGATAGATAGATAGATATATAGATAGATAGATAGATAGATAGATAGATAGATAGATAGATAGATACGTTTCGATAAGTAGATAAACAGACAGGCAGACTAGAAGTTCGTTAAGTAAGTAAATTTACAAAATAGATGTAGAAATATATACACAGACCCTTCCACTAACAAATATGTGTATACAATTCGATATAATAAAATGTACATAATTAGTACATAATACGTACTCACAGTCGAAGAGGTTATAGATCTAGATCTAATTCCTTGTCTGAATCCTGCTGTCGATGAGCAAAATGACTAAAGCGTCTATCTAGCCTTAAATCTGCCCTGTGTCTAAAATCTTCCTACGATGAACTGAGACCAAAATAGAAGTGTAGATTAGATAGTTTGAACTATGGAGTGGGTAGAGCCACCAGCAATTCCATGACATGAGAATTTGTTTTTGCTCTCTCCCCCATCCCATGCCATCTATATTATGAAGTGGCTATATTATCTTCTCCGCTTATCCTTTTTTTCTCTTATACCAGGAAACTGTTCGTTTATCCACTCTTCCACGTACTCGAGAATAGTCATAATTATAATTATAAGGAAACTCAAAATACGCAGTGTTGATAAAAAAGTCGGTTTGGGTCTTGCATTTTTTGGCACTTATGGGAGATGATTCAGTACATGAGTACATTATGACGTACTGGGCAGTTCAGTAAGGGTTTATATTTAAATGGGCCACTTTCGTCACTATCCTCTCTCTGTTCTGTCTCTCTGTCTCTGTCTGTCTGTCTAGTCAACCAATGGGTCACCTGCCATCACGTTCTCTAAGAGCTCTCCTCTCTCACCCCGAGTATTAAGTCTGACTCTCTCTCTCAGACGGTCAACTGTGCACAGATGGACTTGAACATCGAATGCGCGAGCGTTGATTGGGCGAGTATATAATATAGCATTTATTGAAGACAGAACCAAGATTTGTTTAAAATAAAGAGTGTTAGGGGTGGGAGAGGGTAGGGCGATTTTTTTCTGGCTTATTATCAATTAACACTTTTTAAGAATATCGATTCTCTGAGTTTGTTTAAAAATCAATGTCTGCGCATATCAATGACAAACAAAGCAATATTGAACTCCGTATTTTATTTTATTTTATTTGACACAAGAGAAAAGACAGAAAAGGAGGTCAACATGGTTCAGCTGTTGTCTTCAGAAAATACTGTTTTATTTACGAGTTGTAGGAGAGAGAGAGAGAGTAAATCGTAGAACGGCAACAAACAGAAATAATTTTTTTATCCAAGAGAAGAGAATTGTATCTCCTTTATTTTGTCTTCTTTTCTTTCTTCCATTTCTTATGTTATCGTATATCATATTGGATAGAGAGAAGATGAAAACTAATAAGCAGAGTCTCTTTCTTTATTGTGTTCTTCTTTCCTTCCACCCCCACCCCCCCCCCCACTCTTATTTCACATGATTTGAGAGAATAAAAGAAAGAAAGAGTAGAAATATCTAAAGCCAGACCTAAATGGGTTCTTCTTGTTTCTATTGAATGTGGGGAACCACCAGATGTGGTGATTCTCATGAGTGTATTTGAAAAGAAACAGCAAGATAAAAGATAAGAGAAAGAGTGAGAAAGGAAATATTAAGTAGGACCTACCAGGAAGAGAGAGCCAACCACCCACGCTAGACCTAAAACAGCGCAACGTTTAATTTGATGTACGTAATCGGTGAGAGATGCGGGCAAGAGAGGGACATTGTGTATGTTGAGATCGTTGATAGACCACAGACGGGGAGGTAATCGGATTAGACAAGACTTGTAGTTAAAGGAACTTAAAGAAGAGAACAACAAAATGGCATTGGAGAGAGAGAGTAGTTATATCTTATACTAATAATAGCATATTTTATAGATGTGGCTGGAGAACACTGAGAGAGAGAGCAGTCTACAGAGAGAGAGAGAAGAATTATTTAGAGAGAGAGATCATTAGAAAGATAAGAGATAGATTCACAATTACTGTATTACTTACCATTACATTTGTTATTAGTTTCTATTATTATTATTATTATTATTAGAGAGAGAGGTTTTCGTTAAACAATTATAACAAAAATTGAGATAAACAGTAGTGAGTTTTCATGATAGAGAGAGAGAACTGAGAGAGAGAGATTCAAGAGAGTAAATCAATTTTGAGAGAGAGAGGAAATAGATCAATAATAATGAACCAAAAAGTGTGAAATAGCTGGATGTCGGTGTATTTATTTATTGTTTCTTATCAAGCAAAATATTTTACAAACTTTCGACTTGGACGCAGAGTTTGTTTTCCAAAGAATGATATGAATTATGACCTTGAAGCATGTGAACTCCGTAAAAACAAGAGGCAAAGAAGACACAAGAGAAAAGGGCAGAAAAGGAGGACGAACATGGGGGGAAAAAGAGAACATGATAGACAGAAAAGAGGAGAGAAGGAGAGAGAGAGAGAGAGAGAGAGAGAGAGAGAGAGAGAGAGAGAGAGAGAGAGAGAGAGAGAGAGAGAGAGAGAGAGAGAGAGGCAGAGAGAGAGAGAGAGAGAGAGAGAGAGAGAGAGAGAGAGAGAGAGACTGAGAGAGAGAGACAGACAGAGAGACAGACAGAGACAGAGAGACAGAGACAGAGAGACAGAGAGACAGAGAGAGACAGAGAGAGAGAGAGAGAGAGAGAGAGAGAGAGAGAGCGAGAAGAAAGAGAGAGAGGAGAGAGAGGAGAGGAGAGAGAAAGCGGGAAGAGGTGAGGAGGGGAGAGAGAGAGAGATAGAGAACTGTTTATGCTCCAGAGTGGAAGAAAAAGTGAAAGGATGAGAGAATGAATATAGAAGTCAGAGAGAGAGAGAGAAAAGAGAGAGACTAGTGCAGAGAGAGAAAAGCCATGGTAGATGAAATGAATGAGAGAGAAACCTCATCTTTATCTTTGGAGACATTAGCTTTAGAGTCATTAGTATGTAGTCTTGGTGGAGAGTATGATGAGATTCGATAGCAGAAGACTGATGTCGTCGTCGATGATGCGTCGTTGATGATGTATGTCATTGTTGGTAATGTCGTCGTTGATGTCGTATTTGATGATGGTGTTGATGATGTCATTGATGCTGTCGTCCTTGATGATGTCGTCATTGATGATGTCATACATCATGTACATTAATCAAAGACGGAGTTCAAACGCTTGATTAAGTGTGCGTTTCATAATGACATCATTACTGTGGGTTTATTGTGACTTACTGACACAATAATCTGTCCACAGTATAAGCTTATTACATGTCTACCATGAATTTATAAGTAGCTTATAATATAGTATATTATTATCATTATAGTGTATGCCCTGGTGATCTAGAGACGTGTTAGTTCATGAATAATACGGGAAAGATCAAGAGTCCCTGGAAAGCAAGATGAGGAAGAAATGGGTAAATGAAACAGAAATAGCATGAAAGAGATCAGAGAAAAGTGGAAGGTTTTTGTCTGTAGTCGATGCTCCACCAGAGATGAAGGGCATAAATATTGGAAACGATATGGTCATGGTACTGTAACTCATTCAGTAAATAGAGGCTCGATATAAATATGTATCTCGGTGGCAACATAAATAGTTGACTTCTGACGTGAAAATCGAAAAGAAAAACTACGAAACTTTTCTTGTCTGTCAGGTTTTAATAGGATTTGTCCATGTCGCATGCAAATCAAGAGGGAAAAAAAACATAGAGTAAGCAATACATCAGGATCCACTTGCGTGGGTAAATCAAAATTTAAACTCTCTTTGGAGAAAATATTTTTACTTTGTAGTACGTGAACTTGACTTTATATTAATAAAGCCAGTTTGCTTTTCATACCTCCGCCACTTTAATTAAGTAGGAAGACAGGTTTGTACAGAGCTGTTGCCGTTATCATATTAACAGTTGAACCAAACGTCGAAAGTTCCCCCTCTTATCCTAACTCCAAAACCATCCACCCCCGTGTCTTTTCTTGTGATCTTATGAAAGTTGGATAAGGCACTTAACCTTATCGAGGACGGATAACATCCCACAGCGTACGTGGATGACCATTTACTTGTTAGTGAAGGAAGATGAACAAAAGTAAACCATTGACTCAGAAAGTTGTTCCAACTACACATAAACCCCTTTTGAGAAAATTGGCTCGTTTGAATGAAAAGGACCATTCTGGGAACAAATTGGCTCTAAAGTCTCTGAGCCTGCACATGTGCGACAAAGTTATGCAAATCCAAATTTTATCTTTATATTAAACATAATATGTGTCGTATACGACCTACGGTGGCATGGGACAATTGATGCATAATTTGGTAAAGATAAAGATGGATGCATAATGATTCCAGCTCTTGTGTTTGCTCACCGCTCTCATCACTTATCTCCCAACAGGTCATCTCATTGAAAGTCCTTCTAACTCCTGGGGAGCAAACAGCACTCAGCCTGTTGGGCTTTTCGTAAAGATCTCTCACAAGATATTTCTCTACCTATAGCTGGGTATTCGTTCACACCTGAGCTAAGTAGGAAAGTTGAATGAAGTACATTTCCTAACAGTACAACATTGTCCAAAAACCCCTTGTCACAGCCCGTGGGGTTCGAATCAGTGTCGTCGTGATTACAAGCGCCCAACACTACGGTTCAGTTACAACGCTTCTATACTCTCTATATATCATAATGATAATATTTATACTATATTTGATAATATTTATGAAGATATATCTATATACTATAATAGGCGTACTGTATTATAACTCCAAAATCATCAAACTAATGTATAGTTATGGTGATATAAATTCTGATCCGATGAAATGTCGCTAGTCGAATTCGTTTTTTTTCATTCGTTCATTGCTTTTCACATATTTGTATTAAATAATTTTATGTATTGTGTGCAATTGAGCAAACATGATAATAATACATCAAAACAATCAAAACTTTGTAAGTACATGACATTGTACTCACGTTGACAGATGAATACATTTTAAAATGGAACTTAGCTCCTCTTGAACAAAAAATGTCATTTCCCATTACAAAGCGTATTTATATTACAAACACTCTGCACACACACACACACACACACACACACACACACACACACACACACATGGCGCACATACACACTTACAAATCCCATTGCGAGCTTGAAATTACTCTGCAAAAAAACTCAAAACATAATTCCAGGCTGTCTGCGTTAGTTGTTGTTTGAGCATTGACGACGCTTTTTTCCTATCTGAGTACATAATATTATCTGGTATCTGTTCACTGTTAGAAAATACTGGCATGGATATTACAGTGAGTCCTTTTCTCATGTGATAGTGTTCCACCCCATTCCTCAATTGGAGTTTATGAGTACATGTTATGAGAAAATTAAATTCAAGTGATGAAAACCTAATCAGCCCTGCCACCTTATCTGTTTGAACTCAACTCAACCGGAGAGACTTAATTACCCGAACCGCTTGAAGATTCGAGCTGTGGGGTTTGTTGGGTGCAGGAAAGACGAATTACACGAGCCCAACGAAACATGATGAACGTGAAATTGATTAATTTATAAACTAATATGATCAAAATGGTGTGTAGATCTATATCTTGTATTATAATTAGAGCTATGCTCGTACATAGTTACGAACATGCGGGGGGGGGGAGAACTTCATTGAACGAAAATTCCGAGAGCGAGAAAACAGAAAGTTTAGAGAGAGATCCAGAGAGAGAGAATTTCAGAGATGAGAGAGAAGACTAGATTCAGAGAGAGAGAGAGAGAGTCATTTTGACAGACAGAGACAGTATCAGTCTCCATCTCATGACAGAGACAGAGACTGAGAGACACAGAGAGAGACAGAGAGAGTCACAGAAAATTTGGGATGCGATTTTTAAGAAGAAGAAGATCTCTCTCTCAGACAAAGTTCTCATGAATACCCCCCCCCACCCAATTAAATACAACAACAAGAATCTCAACAAAAAAGCAAAACGAAACAAACACAGAAAAGAAGAATGCAGCACCGAGACAGAAAGAAGGACACCTCGCCAGACTGTTCCAGAAATGGCTGGAATTTGCATTGAAATAGCAGCCCATTATTTAGTCTCTTTCCATGTGGATCATTTAAAGGATTAATTGTCTATCTCATCACTACACTCAGGAAATACGCTCGAGAGCGTGACTCGGTAGTCCAGAGGGGCCAAAGGTCGACGACAGTGGAACATTTTCTGAGTTTTTTTCTAATAAAATCTGCCACCCTGGTCTAGGTAGGTGGATGACACCTAGGCCCATCGGTCGATAAAAGGAGGTTCCATGTGCAGATCACAATACTCTGTGCACAGTAATGATTCATTGGCTGTTTACAAGACAGTCCCTCTCAAAATCCTACCAAAAAACATAATCGACATCACCTGTGGGTAAATCAAACAAAAACAAAGTTTTTCCCCCCCTTAAGAGATACTAATATGCTTAATTCTTGATACCAAGACGACGATTGTGTCAAATACAGAACACAAGCCTTCGACTGGTAAGGAAACAACAGTCAACGCCACTGTAACTTGTCCATGTCGTATGTACCATCTAATTCTATTTTTATCTTATCTTATTTTTATTTGTGATTTGATTTACCCACATCCACAAATTACTAAGGTGATTTTGATTTGATTTGTGATTTTGATTTTAATTTGATTTGATTTACCCACATCCACAAGTTACTCCGGTGATTTTAATTTGATTTGATTTACCCACATCCACAAGTTACTAAGGTGATTTTGAATTTGATTTGATTTGATCCACATCCACAAGTTACTAAGGTGATTTTGATTTGATGTGATGATCCACAAGTTACAAAGGTGATTTTAATTTGATTTGATTTACCCACATCCACAAGTCACTAAGGTGATTTTGATTTGATGTGATGTACCCACAAGTTACCACAAGTTACTAAGGTGATTTTGATTTGATGTGATGTACCCACATCCACAAGTTACTAAATTTTGGTGATTTCTCTGATTTGATTTGATTTGTCTGTTTCCCACATCCACAAGTTACTAAGGTGATTTTGATTTGATGTTGATGTATTTTAATTTGATTTGTCCACATCCACAAGTTACTAAGGTGATTTTGATTTGATTTGATGATCTATCCATCTGTCCCCACATCTGTTACTAAGGTGATTTTGATTTGATTTGGTTACTAGGTGATTTTGATTTGATTTGATTTACCCACATCCAGTTACTAAGGTGATTTTGATTTGATTTGATTTATCCACATCCACAAGTTACTAAGGTGATTTTGATTTGATTTGATTTATCCACATCCACAAGTTACTAAGGTGATTTTGATTTGATTTGATTTACCCACATCCACAAGTTACTAAAGGTGATTTTAATTTGATTTGATTTATTTGATTTATCCACATCCACAAGTTACTAAGGTGATTTTGATTTGATTTGATTTTGATTTGATGTGATTTGATTTGATTTGCCCACATCCATCTAAAGGTTATTTTGAGTTATCTAAGGTTATTTTGATTTGATCCACAAGTTACTAAGATTTTGATTTGATTTCACATCCACAAGTTACTAAGGTGATTTTGATTTGATTTGATTTATCCACATCCACAAGTTACTAAGGTGATTTTTGATTTGATTTTGATTTACCCACATCCACAAGTTACTAAGGTGATTTTGATTGATTTGATTTGATTTATCCACATCCACAAGTTACTAAGGTGATTTTGATTTGATTTGATTTACCCACATCCACAAGTTACTAAGGTGATTTTGATTTGATTTGATTTACCCACATCCACAACCAAGGTGATCTTTTTTGATTTTTACCCAAGCATCAAAAGCTCACAAGTTACTAAGGTGATTTTGTCCATACCTGGACCAAGGAGGTAGATTTGATTGTTTCAACCGTCGGCACATCTTTTGGATTGAGAGAGGTCGACACCTTGTCTCTGGACTACCGAGGTATTGATATTTGCGATGATTTGATAATTGATTTACCTATCCACAAGTCACACACACATACTAAGGTGATTTTAGTGTTATTTGATCTGTTCATTTATCTTTGCTCAAATGATCTATCTCTTTATTCCATATCATAATATTGAATCCCTTTGTATCTATATATCTTCAGTCTAACTGGAACTCTGTATGAAATGGATTGCACTATTCAAAATAAAGACTCTTCGATCTATCTATCTATCAGACAGACAGACAGACAGACAGACAGACATATCTATGGATAGGTAGGTATGTAGCTATCTATCTATCTGATAGACAGAAAAAGTATGGTGCGGAATGAGTATCAATATAAGATAGCTAGATAGAATAGTTGGATAGACAGATAGATAAAGCTATCAGATATCTATCTATGAAAAGAGAGAGAGAGAGAGAGCTGTGTGTGTGTGTGTGTGTATGTGTGTGTGTGTGTGAGTGAGTCAGAACAGAAGAGAACCAGACAGACATATCTGGTGGGTATCTTGATCTATCAGAGAGAGAAAGAGAGAGAGAGAGAGAGAGAGAGAGAGAGAGAGAGAGAGAGAAAGGAGAGAGAGAGAGAGAGAGAGAGCAGAGAGAGAGAGAGAGAGAGAGAGAGAGAGAGAGAGAGAGAGAGAGAGAGAGAGAGAGAGAGGTAGTTTAAGTTACTAATACTATCCATATGAATAATTCAGCCTGCTATCTTTATTAACTATCCTAACACTTGTAAACCCCATTTTTTCTCCCACAATCTTAAAAGACAACAGAGTTCTTAAAAATACGATCTAAAAAAAGAGAGAGCGTAAACATCGTAAATATGAGATTTATTTCTGTCAATATAGCTTCTTCAAGAACAGAAGCCACAGGCCTATTACTGTATAATCCTTCAATTTCTGTTTGTATAGAGTGCTTATCTCTTCAAACTCCTTTCAGCTTGTCTTGTTGGAGGAGTGTTACTTCTCTCCGAGACCCCTCTTTTCTGAACTTCTCATGTAATGGTATAACACGCGTTGCTTTATCCAATAGTTCCAAAGGAACTCTTTTCCTACAGTTAAGACCTCCACTGTCTCGTACTAGTAGTAGTACTACCCTTTTAACCATTGTACTTTGTACCCAACTTTACTTTGGTATCTCTTTCGCTCTCTCTCTCTCTCTCTCTCTCTCTCTCTCTCTCTCTCTCTCTCTCTCTCTCTCTCTCTCTACCCTCTCGTAAAAAATAATCCAACAACCCAAAAAGCCCCTCTTTTTCTCAACCTCAAGTCCCCCTCCCCCAAAAAAAAAATAGAAATATCAATGCTGGCCAATCCAAAAAAACCAATATTAATAATGTCAATTTCCATGGATAAAAACATGTGCGGAAACAACAATAAAAAAACCGGCTAATTTTGTTTCCTGGTGGGTCAAGACACCTCTTTCCTTTTCGTCTTCACTTCGCTTGGATCGTTAAATTCGCGGATACATGATATCTTTTTTCTTCTTATCTAAATTATCCTCTTACATCTATTCCATGCTATGTCCGTTTCATGAGTGGTCTTGGGCTGGAACTAAACGAAGGAGAAGTGAAATTTGATAAAAGTTTGTTTGAGATGCAAACATTTCCAGATTTTTTCCATTCGGTATACAACAATGGCCAGACGAAAGCAATCCGAATGTTCTATGCTGGTTTTTAACATTAAATCATAAAATCAGGAATGAAGATCTTAACAATTGACGCCAACATTTTGATTGACGTTGTCAAATTGGTTACTGATAGTTTTAACGTATTGTGTCCATGTTACCCTTATAACACAGAGAGTATTTCAGTTTAAAAATAATATAACAAATCAGGATAACATTCAGGTGACTGCTGGTGCAAGTCTTATTCGTTCCAAAGTTAATTGTTCATTGAAATCGATGTCTAATGTGAATTAAAAGAAACAGTAAGGTGACTGATTGTGAAGAGCGGAAGAAAGAGGTGCCTATTCACATTTTCTCTAAACAAATTACTAATTTGCCAATCGGAAGAAAAAGGCACCCTCTCCAACATCTCAAGATAATTCACCATGATACACGAACGAAAAAAATAGATGCTGCTATTACTAGTTTTGCTGTTGCTATTACTGACTGTTACCACTCTTCTACTTTTGTTAGTACAAACAAACAAAATGATTACCACTACTTCTTCTTCTGTTAGTATTGCTGCTACTGCTATTGGCCATTACTTCTAAATTCTGTTGATATTGCTGCTAATTGACTGTTACCACTACTTCTATTTCTGTTATTATTATGCATCTGCTAGTTTGCCGCTACTGACTGTTACAACTACTTCTACTACTTGCTGCTGTTAACAACTATTTCACTACTAGTATTGCTGCTGCTGTTAAATTCCAACTTTTCTACTACCACTAGTATTGCTGCTGCTGTTAAAACAACTACTTCTAATACCACTAGTATTGCATCTAGGACACTCTACTAGTATTACTGCTGTTGTTAGGCTGTTACTTCTTTTCCGTCCTGACACCACTTCTATTGACTATTTTGCCGCTCCTGACGTCCTCTTCTAATACGTTGATGTCGTCTGACTGTTACCACTTTCTAAGATAGTAGTATTGAGGCTACTGATACTACTTCTACAAAAGTATTGAAGCTACATGCCAAGCAGTGAAGTAGTATTGAGGGTGTTACCACTACTTCTACTACTAGTAGTATTGCCGCTCACTGTTACCGCTACTTCTACTACTAGAAGTGTGCCGCTACAAAACTTCTAGTTAAGTATTGGGGCTATGACTGACCACTACTTCTACTACTAGAAGTATTGTCGCTACTAACTGTCCCTACTTCTACTGGATTGAAGACAAGTCGAATACGGACTGCGTAACAAGACTACTAACAAATCATGAACACTTCTACTACTAGAGTCGAACGAATAGCTTCCACATCCGGCCCCCAACGCCTGGACGAAGACTTTACCACTAGTTCAGACTACTAGTAGTATTGAGCTACTCTGAACTACTAAATGGTCGTGTGCTTCTACTGTGCTATTGAGGCGACTGAATGAACAAAAAAGTCTCCATCCACTGCTTCCTAGTAGTAGTATTGAGGCTATCGCACTTCTACTACGCCCCCATTTCCCACCCCATCTTTTGCTCTACTAACAGAATCAACTGGTACCTATTGCTCCAAATTGACATGAACGTTAGAAAAGAGAGGTGCCGTTGTGGACATTCTTTACTACTTCTAGTATTGCTGATGCAAAGACTGCTACAACTACTTCTATTACTACTAGTATTGCTGCAATCCTGTTACAACTACTCCCCCTCCGTATGGCTGCTGCATGTTTTTCTACTTCTACTAGTATTGCTGCTGCTGCTCTGTTTCATCTACTTCTACCACTGAATTGATATCTAGTCCGTCCTTCTGCTGCTAGAAGGACTGACTGTTACCAACTACTTCTACTACTGTGTATTGCTGCTGCTACCACTGTTACAACTCCTTCTATTCTGTCCACGTTAAACTCCTTCTACTACTAGTAAGTAACAGGGCGGTTACAACAAAGTAGTATTGCTGCAATCCTACCAAAACTACAGAGCTCACCTTGGTGCTCCTTTTGGTTCATTGTCACTGTTGCAACTACTTCTACTACCTGTAGTAATCAGGTGTATGAAACTACAATAGAGCCTTTTCTACTGTGCTATTTTCTACTTCTATTAAAATGTACTGGTCATGGCCCATTGTTAATGTCAACTCTGTTCAACTGATAGCATCGTTACCAATAGTGTTCTTTACGTCAATTGAAGAAATAGTCCTTGGTGTTCTGTAGGTCCTTTCCAAGTCAGCGTGGTGGATCGGTAGTCCAGAGGCAAGGTGTCGGCCTTCTCTCAGCCAAAAGGTAGTGGGTTCTAACCCCTACCAACATTGAACATTTTCTCGATTTTTTTCGACGCCCCCAATTCATTGTTACATGTGGGTGGATCGACACCTAGTCCCATCGGAGACGGACGATAAAAGATTCCCGTGTGTTCACAACACTGTTCACGTTAAATTGATATCCATTGGCTGTTTATTTTGGATTCATTGTTAAATTTAAAATCCTTTCAAAAACTCATTGATCACCATAGTTGTGGATGTTCGGGTAAATCAAATCAAATCAAATCAAAATCCCAAGTGTTTTTGCCATTGTTACATGTATGTGATTTCTTTTAATCAATGTCATGTCTGTGGTGTTCTTTTGGATTCATTGTCACATATAAACTCGTCTTTTGAGTTCATAAGTTCCTAAAATTCTCAGCTGGATTCATTGTCCTGTTTCATCAAATAAAATGAAATAAAAAAGTGAAAAAACAACAAAACAAATAAATTAAAAAAATTATATTAAAAATGACAAAAAACTTCGTTTGCGTTCATTGTTACAAATTTCAGACTTACATTTTGTTCTAACTTTAGATCCTGTTTCCAGTTGAGACCTAGTTTAGACTCTAAATTAGTGTTCCTTTTTTCCTCTTCTCAAAACGGACAAATGTTAAGTTAGGACAATTTAACTCATTGTTACATGCAAAAGCAGATTAGCAGGAAAACGAAAAATGTCTGTGTATTCATTTGTAATGGAATCAGTGTAATAAAAAGGTTTATTTATAAATTCATTGTGTTCTAATTTTTGTTAATTTCTGATAGTAACATCCCACGTCCACCATATGCAATGATCTCCGGGTGAATTAATTGTTACAGCGAGATGAAAAAGTTGAAAGGAAATAAGTAGGACCTACCAGTGTTCTGCTAACTAACCCACTATCCATTAGGGGGAGTTCCTTTGGAGTTTAAAATAATAGCAATGTCTGTGTCATAATCCAAGGAGCTCAATTTGTCTGTGACTGTTCCTGTAATACAAATTATTGTAGTATGTCTTGTTATCGAATGAGCTTAAAACTTATTACGTAGTTGTTTTTTTAATTCGACGAATTAAAATGAGAAATTAATGGCTTGAGCTGAAATAACGACGTCTAAACTTTCTTTTTTATTGATACATGTCTGCAATATTGCTTTAAAAACCCCCAACTTTTTGTGGTGATAGACATCAAAGAGGAAATGATAGGTAGGAAATAGGAAGGAATAAACAGATGCAGACGACCTTACAGGTAAACAGTTCCCATTCCTGTGTTTTCATGTGTTTATTGATACATTATTGTGTTCCTAATGAAATTGACAACATAGGAAGTAAAACTTTAAACATGGCCTCTCATCTCACCTTTGAGTAGAACCTGATGTAAGAAAATTAATCACACATTATACAGTATTCACACACACACACACACACACACACACACACACACTTTCTCTTTCTTCACTCTCTCTCTCTCTCTCTTTCTCCCGACTTTATACTCTGATATAGTGATAAAATAAGACGATGGATACATCATTTACTCGCCGTTTCAGGGCATTGTTACATCGTCAATGACTCGTTCAACCATTACCTGGCAATACACAGTAAGTACTACTATGTCGTTGAATAGTCAAAAATCAAAAAATAACAATGAACTAAAAATAAAAGTGCCGGTAAAAGTTGTGCTGACGTGACTTGACATCGTCATTCCATCGGAAGTCGTAAAAGAGTGCCGGTAGAATATTTATCGAGTGTTTTGCGATTCCCAATGGTGATACCTTGGTCTCTCATGTGTTTTTCACGGTTATCGAATAAGTCATTATCAATCAATGTTTTAGATATATCACCATTTGCCAGAGATTATGCACTTCTAGTGTCTCAACAAGTAGGCTAGTTAATATTTATCTTGAACGTTTCCAGTGTGTCAATTTAAACGATTCTGTAACAGACTAAACATTGTTACTGTCCAATGCAATTCTAGATTCATGTTAATTGCTCTTTGTATCCAATTTAATTAAAAAAACCCGAACCATCAACTGATTAATAATACACACAATGTTCCCAAGCTTTGAATTGATCCTTCTAATCTTCAAGCATTATTACTGCTAGTGCTAGTGCTAGTGCTCGGCTAGACATTAAGTTGCTGTCACATTTGTGCAGTAAACTTTTACCAGTCAGAGTTCAAATGAAGCGCCTTCTGGTGTAGCAAATTTGATTGATATTGATATACACATGTTATTTGGCCATAGACTGACTGTACACATTATCCGCTTCATTCATTCATTGATAATAATTTAACAAATCAGTGTGTTTTTCCATAAAGTTGCCAATGAATGTCTGTATAGCATTTAAGTATGCTCTGTGTGTTTGTGTGTGAGAGAATTTGAGAGAGAAAATCAGATATTGTCATGAAAAGACCACGATTTATTCATTCAATGTTTAGAGTTGGATATAGATAATAATAGAATAATAATAATAGAGAGATGAAAAAAAAAACGAATGGTGCGACTATCAAAAAAAAAAAAAAGAGAAGAAAGAGAGAGAGAGAGAGAGAGAAAAAGAGAGAGAAAAAACAAAAACAACCCAAACATGGGTTAGCTCAGATGTCCTCAAAGAGTGCAATTCTACTCTTCATTTCCACGATCAAAACACTTGGTCACGGAAGTATTGGTATGCTTTCTTTGTTTCAAAGATTTATTTTTGCTTATAGCTGAGGTTTGTCAACGTTTTGTACTCCTGTATTAAGCTATCAAGAAATTTCGGGGGGGGGGATAATAATACAAAACTATAATAACTCAATATTCCCAGGCAAGGGATTCACTGATTGGTGAGGCTGGTGTCCTCTGACTAGAGCTGTTAGAGAGAGAGAAACTTTAGTATTGACAAAGCTATCAGTAGAGTAATAGATCTAACATAGTAATGGCGTATTCTTGTATCTGATAACAAACATCCAGGGTGTCTTTTTTTGTAATTCTAACCAGCTAGTGTCTCAATTTGGCAAATTCTATATACAACAAGCAGAGCAAAAAAAACACTAACGTTCCAAATGGGCCTATAGATACAACTGTGTAGCCGAGCACTACTAATCAATTTTCTACTAATTCAATTGACTTTATGTCCTATAAATACTGGTTTTAGTAAAACAAATAAATCTGCATGTTTATCCTCATGGTTAATATTTTCAAGAAATTTAAAATATGAGACCAAGAGGGATATTTGTTTGCTTGCTTGAAAATTACCCTGCCCACCTTATGTGGTGATCTCAGGATGAATTTAGAGGAAAGAGCAAGTTGAAATACAATATAACATGAACGAACCGAAGAGAGATTGACACGGAAGGCAAATGACGTGAATAAACAATGAGAAAAAGTAACAGTAACTTATGACCATGTACTGTTCTAAGGAAAAAACATACATTTCTTTTTATATATGTCTGACTTTGGCAGAGTACTTCATACATGATAACACTTACAATTTACCTACAAACATGACCAAACAATGGGAAGGAGAGGGGCGGGTAGATGGAAGTAAGTAAGAGGGAAAACAAGTGTCACAGAATGCCACAAAAGAAGTAAAACCTAGTTACTAACTCACAGCTGAAAGCCATAGTCACACAATGACACACACGTTAATTCTGAATGACAAGAAATCGAGCAAAATTTTGTACAAACAGGACCTTTTGAAGAAAAATTTAACAATTAACAAATTAGATAAGATGGCCAACCTTAATTTTGCTTAAAAGAGAGAAAAATTAATATAAGTGCCGGTTTTGAAAACCACTACTTGATTTTCCGAGAGAGATAAGAGAGAGAGAGAGAATTAATAGAGAGAGAGAGAGAGAGAGAGAGAGAGAGAGAGAGAGAGAGAGAGAGAGAGAGAGAGAGAGACAGAGAGACAGAGAGACAGACAGACAGACAGACAGACAGAGAACAAAAACACTAATGTAAGGAATGGACAGGCGCAATAGAGTGTGAGGATTTGTATACTAAATAATACTGAGAAAAGAAGAGTTCTTCAGGCCTGTGCACTTGTGCATGAATGAGTGACATCTGGTCGAGAGAGGAGAGAGAGAGAGAGAGAGAGAGAGAGAGAGAGAGAGAGAGAGAGAGAGAGAGAGAGAGAGAGAGAGAGAGAGAGAGAGAGAGAGAGAGAGAGAGAGAGAGAGAGAGAGAGAGAGAGAGAGAGAGAGAGAGAGAGAGAGAGAGAGAGAGAGAGAGAGAGAGAGAGAGAGAGAGAGAGAGAGAGAGAGAGAGAGAGAGAGAGAGAGAGAGAGAGAGAGAGAGAGAGAGAGAGAGAGAGAGAGAGAGAGAGAGAGAGAGAGAGAGAGAGAGAGAGAGAGAGAGAGAGAGAGAGAGAGAGAGAGAGAGAGAGAGAGAGAGAGAGAGAGAGAGAGAGAGAGAGAGAGAGAGAGAGAGAGAGATAAAAGAAAAGAAAGGGAGGATTTAATCAAACACTTCAAAACAGCAACAGGAAACAGAAAATGGGTCTAATTCAAGAAGCTAGACAAGACAACACTAAACCTCTCTGATGAATTTGGGAAACAAAACATTGATACAATACACTCTTCTGACTTAGTGCTGTTGAGTTGTAAAAACGCAAATAGGTGACAAAAATGAAAGTGAATTAATTAGGGACAAACATAGAGTCATCATAGCCAAAACAACACACATTTGCACTTCATTGTCACAGTTTAAAGAACAGTTTTATTTTCTGTTGAGTTTTACAGCACAAGCATACACATACACACACACATGTATTTAAACATGTTACAAACATGAGACCATCACGTTAATGGATCAATGAAAAAATTGACAGCGTACAACTTATATCCGTGATAAAAAGCAAATACAATCTCAAACCTTTTTCTACATTCATGAGTCCTTCTTGAAAGATTCTGTAACTCTGATTACACTCAACATGACCTCAGTGGTCTGTAAGGTCTTGTATTTGAACTTAATAATTTAGCTTTGCTTGGCCTTATGACTAAGCAATATAATTAAATCTTTAGGAGAGACAGTGAAGCATGTATATTTCCCTCACTCCACCAAGCTATGAAATGGGGAAATCTTTGAATCACCTGATTTTCTCAATGCTACTGCTACAGAAATCTGAGAGAGGGCAAGGTCCTTTGGTCCTCAAGGTCCTATTTATTAAAAAAAGCTTTACTTCACATTTTCTATTTGAAAAACATGACTGCTTAAAGTGTTAAAGAAACCAAAGAAAAGGTTTGGTATAGATCTAGTATGGTATCAAAACAAGTTTTTATTGATAACTCATCAGTTTATTAACAGTACTGGTCAGCATCAATTAATCCTGGGGCTTAGGAAAAGCAGACAAAATGTATTTAAACAGAAGCAACCATTAAAGGATGTCATGCTACTTTCGATTCACCTTTGACACGTTTTGAAGAGTGAATTTTATACTTCTAAACAGAAATTAACTCTATATGAAGACCTTTCTTCTAAATATATCACTATCTATCACTAATTTGCAAAAAAAAACCCATCTGATTACTAATAAGTCCATACGTTATTTAAGTCTTTTCATCAAGCTTTCACATCACTAAAAGTTCATGAAATAAAATGGGTTTGGCAAAAATTGATTCACCAATGAATCCTTCCAAGCATGACATCACAAACATAAAAGCATGTCAGTGCCTGTCATTAAAATACCAGAGCCCTATAAATACCTATAAAATACCTAGCCTAAGCCAATAAAGGCATGCTCATTACCACATAGAATATTCATGAGGCTTTCAAATACACCAATATAATATATTAAACGATGGTATCATAATACTATATGCTCGATTACTACAACAAAAGGAAATGTTGGAATTATACTTATATATCCCACAGCTAAAACCTTCAGTGCTGGACCAAACCAGCCAGAGTTGATATCAAACGGCTTTAAAACATGATGCTTTCAGATACTTGCACAAGAACTGAAAGAAGTGAAAGAAGGCCTTTTGGACTTGTCGTCTATTGAGATAGTAAACAATTTGCAAATACTTCGTTCATGGTCGATTTTCTACCTATCAAATTGTTGCAAATAAATTAGGACTAAAATAAGCCAAGAAGAAAATTTTAAAATTTGTTAACATTGTTACTGTGCTCAGACAGAGGTATTCCTACAACAACCTTTCAAGGACGACCCATGTATGTGTCAGACGTAAGATGCAAAATGTAAGAACGTAAAGGATGCTGTGAACCATTGAGAGTGAATACAAATGGTAAGTTTATCATATTAACAGAAGACTGAAAACAACGAAATCAAGGCTTCTTGACGGTACTAAATCAATGGACGAAATGACTTTAAGAACAGCAATTTACAACAGAGCCATCCGATTCACCAACACAATTTTAAAATACATCTGTTGGCCATTTCCTGGAAATAAAAAAGCCTGGTGAATCCTCTTTCAACTCTGCTCCCTACATACATATATTCGAGACACATATATTCGAGACATCCATGAAGTGATAAAAATTTGTACACACGCATAATAATCAGGTTTATCAGGGGGAGAGGGAGCATTCACTACGTATATTAATTCTGAGTTTCACCCACACAAGAATAAGAGCCAAATTTTGGAGAGATTTAAAAAGATTTTGTGTGTGTAAATATATGAGCAACACACTGATGATCATGAAATTTAAAAATTATTTTTTAAAAAGGAGGGAGGAGGGGAGGAGGAGGAGGAGGAGGGGGGTAAGAGGTGGAAAAGAAGAGGATGAAGACAAAAACGGGGAGGGGGGAATGAAAAGAAGAAAAATAAAAATCAAAGAAACAATAAAATGAGGATCTAATTGCAAGTCTTGATAAATGAATGAAATAAGCTGTCATAAAATTACAAAACACCAATCTGGTACATACAACAACAATTTTGTTTTAAAATGAAAGAGAAAAAAATTATGATTAGTCAAACCTTTTTTGCTTTGCACACGAGTAATAATGAAATAATAATAAGTTGTTCACACATGCCAGCACTCTTGGGAAGAAATGCTGGTGGTACCATCTTCAAGTGAAGACAAGTGTTTCTTGATGATTACTCCATTAATCCACAAAGCTGTTTCAAAGCATGTCATCATCGGTCATTGATATATATCTATATATATGTACATGTTTTCGTCCAGTGGTTTCATAAGAACACATCATTTCCTTATAAAAATTATCTTTATAATCCAATCCAAGGACAAATGTTTGAAAAATAAGGGGCAGGAGAGACACGAAATACACAAATCTTTTTTAGTTTCCATCGGCACTTCAGATACATTGTAATATCTGCCATTTTTACGACACGTTCACATGAAGGAGACAATGTGATGATTTTTTAAATAAAAAAAATACAACAACACAATAGATCAATAGATCCACGGAATTAAAAGATTGATAAGTAACTGATTCCCAGGGGTACAGCATTCAGTAGTAAAGAATAAATCCAATCGATCTCTGTGTCGGCGCCTCGTGAAATTGTGCAACTCTTGTTGAAGGCATCCGTCCAGAAACCACAACTCAGCTAAAATCCAGAGATATAAGGGCAACACCTCTTTGAATTCATATTATTTTTATATTTCACTTCATGCAGCAACCACAGGGAAAGGCTGTCAGTCAAAACTATATACTCCACAGGAGACGAACATCAAATCCGGCAAGTAACATGCTTAGAATTACAAACGGTCCAAAATGCTGGTGTTCGGCCATGGCGGCGATATGCAGATCAGAAGATGACCTCATAGACTGTGGCTTTCTTGTCTCCTGAGCCTGTGACGATGTATTTGTCATCAGCAGATATATCACAACTCAGGACAGAGGATGGTTCCTTGGACTGGTGTGGAGGTGGGGCAAAGGATAAAAAAAGATTTGTTGCATTGTATTACTAATAAATTGACTGAGGGATGCATGTATTTACAGCATGGTGTAGAATAAAAGTTTTATATTGTAAGATGATGGGATGAAATAGATTCTACTCAGTAAAAATTAATTTAACTTTACAGCTAACAAGCTACAGAAGAATTTAAAAAAAAGTTTTTTTATTGGGTTATTTCAATGGAAATTTACCCTCCACCATATGCAGTGATCTCGGATGAATTGACAGAAAACGAGTGAAATTGAATAAACAGTACCGTGCAGATGACAAAAACCCCAAAATAAACACTTGTAAAATGAAGAACTTTTGTGTGGTTATCTCAATGGAAATTACCTACTCGACTATACATCATGATCTCAGGGTGAATTAAGAGGAAAGGTTACTACAATGGCATAAACAAACTGAGGAGATAATTGACTGTACCTGGAATATACTGGCACCATAAGGAGTGCGCCAAGCATTGAGCAAATTGTCTTTGCCTGTGCTGATGAACCATTCTCCACAGTAGGCAAATTTGAGGGACAGCACACAGCTTTCATGCAGGTGAAGTTGGTACTTGTCAGGCTTGGAGTGGTGGAGCACCTCCCACGTTGCTGCTCTCCATACTGCGGAGTTAAGAAAAGGGGAAAACATGCATGAGCTTGTTTGTTTCATTGAAACTTACCCTGTCCACCATATGTGGTGATCTCAGGATGAATTAAAAGAAAAACAGCGAGTTAGATGAAAGATAACTGAAACAGAGAAAGGAAAGAAGTAAGACATACAAACCCTTTTCGGCCACCAATGCCACACAGGGAGAAGCCTGGATTGAGTTCATTCAAGAGAGGACATTTGGCTGTAAAAATTTTTGTAAAATGATATTTAGTACAGGTTTCAACATCAGACAACTGTTGTGTACATTATTTCCTTGCATAACAAAATGCTTGGTAAGAATTCATTTCATGAGTAACACCTCGATACAACTCTTATGTTGCTGTTGTCAGGGAGATTCAAGTAAGACCAAACACAGAGCTACTATACCAAGTAGAAATCAAACACTGTCACAGCTAACTACTTACCCAACAGCTAGCCACTCGCCTTTGGGACAATATCCCAATGAGAAGATTTGAGAACTGAAGTAATGCTGCTGTAATTGTCTACCCTGTAACAAAACAAATAGGAACATGTTACATTTGACTGTTATCATCTTAAACTAATGTCGTGGCATTGTGAGGACATAGAAGTATGCATGATGCTTTGTTGGTATAAAATCAGACGCATTTATCTGTTAGCTTTGGTTTTTGAACCAATAAATAGATTGTAAAAGGTGAAATATTTTGATTTTGTTATAGAGGTGGAACAGAGTGCATAAGACAAGTTTAAAATACCCCTGACATCTATTTGATTCACAAAGCTATAAAAAAGATTAAACTAAACTGTGTTTCACAATTAAAAAATGTCTTTCTTTCAAACAAAGAAATAGATCAGGCTTATTAACTGATGGAGTGTACAAGAAGATTTCATTTATGTAAAATGATTCGAGTGATTGTCTATCAGAATTCAAAGAAGTCTTTTTAATGATGGTTTTGATTTTTTTAAGAGTGCCATCAGCATTGATGAACAATGCGGTCACTAAAACCTGCTAAAAATACACCCAAAATTGGACAATGTAAACAGCACGTAAAACGACTTTCTCTAAAGGCATTGTTCTTGGAGGATGCAAATTATTGTAACAACAATAAGGCTTAGCTTCAACGGACTTACCTCCTGAGATCCCAAGAACCGCACTGTGTTGTCCAAACCTCAGTCCAAAGTTTGGTGCCATCAGGAGAAATGTCAATGCAACTGGCACCATCAGTATGACCTTGGAATTGTCTGAAATTAAAATGATAAATAAAATGAAGCCACAAAAGCCCTAGATAGAGAATGAAAGAAATAAGAAATATGGCATGGACCGAAAGAACTAAATAATTAACGGAATATTAAAGTATAGGGATACATGATGAAAACATTTCTGATAATCATATATACAAAAACATCCTGTTACTGATATTTTTCATGTCATTAACAATATGATGGTCATAAACACAAAAATATTGATCTCGAATTTTAAATTTCTCCATTCACTTTTCATCTGACATGGGGAAAACGGTCTTCATTTCTATTGTCTCTCACTTGAAACCGTCCGTCATGATATTTACTGTGTCAACAGTTTGACATTGTGTGGCAGTTGCAAGACTCAAAATTCATGTTTGAGAACCCATGTTTGAGAACCCAACGTAATGCGTCCATAACGCTTTTAAAGTGCAATGTATTGTAATGATTTTATTCTTCATAATGAAGCCTGAAGCTAAATTTATGTATAGTGCAAAAACTCCTTAAATCTTTTAAATATACATTCTCTTTTCCAAAACACAGTTTAAGAGAATGTATCTGAAATGCAATCAATATCACATCTAGCAGATTCATTTTGTTTGTTTGTTTAAATTGAAATTTACCCTGTCACCATGGTGGTGATCTCAGGGCAATTAGCGGAAGCAGCAAGATGAGGAAGTGAAAGAATAAAAGGAAAGAAGTAGGACCTACCAGCAGCTACCCACCCGCCAACTGCCACGCAATTCACTTTGCAATAGAATTTGTTGATAGTTTACACAACGTTGTTGTCCCCAAACCAGTGGCTATGAACCTTTCTTATAGCTCAACATATATAGGGAATGCACTTTCCAATGTGTCAAACTAAGAGATATTTGTAGCCAGTTTATACACGTTTCCATCTTCAACACATGCCACACAAGAGAAAACATCTGGTAGGGCCCATAATATCCCTGCCCTTCCTCTCCTTCCTCCTCTCCAATCATATGCAAAAAAAAAAAAGAGAAAAGAGATGAGGAAGGAAGGAATATTCCTATTTTACAACAGAGTATTTAAATATACCAACTGAATCCAAGTCATTACCTGACTAGAGTCTGGTTGTGCAAAATCCTACTGGCAATGTGACCATCACTACAGCAGCTAAAACAAACTTTGGCGTCAGGACTGATGGCCAGGGCGTAGCAGGCTGGCGCTGATGAGTTGAGTTCTGCTTTGATGGGGAGTCGGCTGTGGGATACATAGATTACATTGCTTCTTGACAAAACGCATGGGTGGATCAAAGATATTTTGATATTTGATTTTGCCAAAAGATAATTACATAATCTGGATGGTTTTAAGGTCATATCATAACTTATTTCAAGGCCTCTACGGTTCATAGAGCTCTAACTTATGCTGGTTTCTATGGTGCAAAGCAGTGTCTAGTTATAGATATTTTGACTTTAGTTCCAACACTATTCATTTGACTTTGGTTCTAACAATAGTCAGAAACTACACAAAAAGAAACCACTGTTTCTTTTCCCCGTTATAAAGGTATATATATAAAGAAGTTATAAATAAAAAAGAGAGACAAAAACTCAGATTTGGTAAAGAAACTTTCATGAACCTTCATCACTGTAGCCTTAAGATATTAAGATATATTTCCGTTAAGACTTCCATAGAGATAAATACAGAAAAATGTGCACAAAAAGGAAATATGTATCCATTAAAGTTTTTACCGAAGCCAAATCCCATATTGATAATGTGCTGGCCTCTCCTCCCACAATCAGTGTTCTTCCATCTTGAAGTAATTTGATTGAACGAATATAATTATCACGTTGCTGTGAAAAGAGAGACAAAGAATACTCTTACTTACATGAAAAAAGTATGAATGTTTCCTTCAAATGAGGAAATGCTGAGACTATGGCATAATTTACACCCCCCACCTTTAAAGGTTTAATCTTGTTTGTGTTTTGTTATAAATTTCATTCATTTTAAAGATTTTTATGACACAAGTACAACAAAATTGTGTTTAATGATGCAATAACTTTTCAATTTTAATAGGAGAACAAACATAGATAGATTATTTTCCTTAAATTGTTAAATGTTTCTTCACTTAGTTCACCCTTACTTCTGTATAGCACAGTGACTTTCATGCCAGTTAAAGATTTGCATGAAATAAATATGGAGACAAATATAACTTACAACACCACATATATATTTTTTTCCAAATAAACTATACTCACAAAGAAACGTACATTATAAAGGATTGGAGAACAAATGAGTACAAAATAATTTGCTAATAAATTAATGATTTTCATTTTACAAAGCAACTTACAAGACAATCCAGCTGAGAAATAGGTGGACTTTTGTTCCCTGGTTGGCTGATATCCCAAACTTTTACACAACCCTGTAACAAAAACATTTTTCTCTCATTAATATATATATATATATATATATATATATATATTTTTGTTTTGTTTTTTATTACACAGAAAGCTTTAGGCTTCAACAAGTTATTGAATGAAAGACATGATTTACATGTAAAAACGAATAAACAAAGAACAATAAAGAAAAAAAGTATTTCTATCAATTCAACAGGTTCAACAATACTTTTCTCTATCCAAATTAAGAAACTGTGATTACCAAGGAAAACAAATGTTTATTCATCAAATTAGCAAGAAAAATCTTTTTTATCTAAAAACTGTACAAATGAAAATAATGACTGTTGTTTCTTTCATATAATCATGCTGTATGTCGAGTCACACATTCAATATGCCGATGAATTTAATCAACTACTTCATTTTCTTAGATGACATTCAATTTGTAACAAGTCGACAATAACACCAGCGCGTTGGAGTCCGAAACTGACCTTTCCACCTGTGTGGGACGTGCCTAGTGGGATTACTGACTGTGACTGCACACACTACTTCCCCGTGATTCAAGGTGTTGATTTGGCGGGCGTGGCGTGGAATACCTGGCCCAATGAGAGCATCAGGAGGGAAAGGAGCCGGGCTGCATCTGGCCATCACCGCTGACATGGAATGAGTAAGCTCTGTGTGTGTGAGAGAAATCAGGCATGGCAAATTAGGGCTCAATGTGCATTGATGCGTAAGTCATAAGTAAGATAGGATAAAGGGAGTAAACATAAAAGTAATCAATGCTAATCAATGCTAATCAAAGTGGTAGCATTAGGGTTTGAGATAGATCTTTTCAATCTTACACAGCACAATTAACCCTCCCCTTAAGAAGAATGGTCTTTAAATTAAAACCAATGACCAAATCACTGCTGTGACCTGCTTGTGTAAATACTTACGGTTTCCCCCAGGAATGCTGTTGAGAGTTGGACGCATTGCATTGTGAGCACCATGTGCCTCAAAGCCCACCTTTAATGAAGAATAAATGGAAAGACAATTGATTAACTGATTATTTAGCATTCACTGCTAATGTTGGAAATGTTTACACTCTCTCCTATCCTCTAAAAAGCCTAAAGAATATGGTGCGTGAAGAATAAGAAATAAATATCAGTGAGAAAGAGTGAGTGTGTGTGTGTGAGTGTGTGTGTGTGTATGTGTGCGCAGCTCGAGACAGATAGAGAGGGAGAGAGAGAGAGAGAGAGAGAGAGAGAGAGAGAGAGAGAGAGAGAGAGAGAGAGAGAGAGAGAGAGAGAGAGAGAGAGAGAGAGAGAGAGAGACAGAGAGAGAGAGAGAGAGAGAGAGAGACAGAGAGAGAGACAGAGAGAGAGAGAGACACACACACACACACACACACACACATACAGACAGACAGAGACAAAGACACAGACAGTCTAGGTAAAAGAACATCACAGTGAAATCCTGAGACTTGCATCAAAAAAAACTTTGCCCTGTGGTGTTTACCTGAGCTAAGACCCCATCTTGACAAAATATCACACCTGAATTTAGTATTTATATATAACAGAAACATCTAAAAGGGCCACCCACAGAGAGTTAAAAACTTACCATTGGGGTTCTTGGGAAGGTGTTGAGGGCACTGACTGACCAGTCCATTGGTCAAAGAACCTGCAGAGACAAAACGCCCATTACATTAAGTGAGATTAATATGCAGTCTAAGAACAAGCAGCCATATAATAGACATACATATCAGCATATTGTAATACTTAATGCTCAAGAAAATAATAAGAAAAAAATTAGTGCTGTGAAATAGCTAGTTTCTGTAGCAGTTTGATAAACACTGTCTTGTATGAATTAAATTAATTGAAATACAGCCAGAAAAGATTTTCTTTATCTAAGACCTATGTTGGCAACGCGTTTTCAAACCCAACTATCTCAGGTAATTTAAAATCTGTCTTATATTAACTTACACTGTACACATATCATACTCTCATTTCCCTGCAGATCAAATTAAACATTGAGCTCCAGATCCCTTTCAGCCGCCCCTATGAAAATCTATCTTAAATACTAATGTGTTACGTAAATTATCGTCCAAAACAATAACTTTAAGTTCAATTTCAGAAAGACACAACAAAACATAAGGTTCTGAGAATGTTTACAGTGAAAAAGGACATTGGACATTTCCTTCAGAGTCAGCTTTAGGAAAATCTTTTTTAAAAAGCAGACTCACCGTGCTTGATACCAGCCGAGGGACCTGGCGTAGCACTGCCTGAGCTGGTTGGAGTGGTTGGCTTGGACACGGGAGTTGTGGCTTTCTCAATCTGCTGATGAATGGAAAAAACATAGCAACATTGTAAATGACCTATATATATGCGGTACAAACGTCTTTCTCAATTCCCCCACCCATGACCATTTGAATGAAATTCGAGGTGAGAAATCAGGAAAAATGTCAAAAACAATATACATATTATATACAGCCCTTGATTTCAAAAACTGCTTTTGTTGGGACTGATATCGTGTAGTTTATACTTCACAATGAGCAAATTACTTCAACGTCGTTGACAAGAGGGAGTGAGATGACTGATTAAGTACTATGTAGTCTATAGAAAGAATGAAAGAAGTAGAAGTTGTTTTTTTCTATGAAATTTACTATGTCCACCATTGTGGTGATCTCAGGGTGAATTAGGAAGAAGCAGCAAGATGAAAGATAAGCGAAAGAAGGAAAGGAAAGAAGTAGGACCTACCAGTAGCCCCGCCAACTGCACGCAAGAAGTAGAGACAACCAGTTTGAGAAAGAGAAAAACATAAGCAAACACGATATGACTTGTCACCAAAACCATTAATCATACAGCAGATTTCACAATGGAGCCTAGATGACTGTGACAATACAAACAATTGAACAAACACAGCCATTAAAAGCCAAGACATGCACTACAAAATACACCACAATAGGGAATACATGGGTCTAAGAGAGAAAAGATTTGAGAAGAAGAGGGCAGTTTTGATCTTGCAGGGTTATAGGGCAGAACAGTGAGTCTAATTTATTCTTTGAGCCCTTTTATGATGGACAAACCTAGTACACCAGTTTTCATTTCCTATACTGCCTGTAATTGTTCTTCAGAGATGGCAGTTTAAAATCATTCATGAGGACAAAATCATCATCTTGTGAAAAATACCAGATGTACTTGACATTCCATAGTCCACATACCATTGCACACGCACATTAAAAAAATAATAAAAAAAGCATATGTGAGTCATTTCACTTTCTATTTGTACCAAATGCCCTTCTAAAGACAAAAATTGACTGAAATCAGATTGAGGATTGAACATTTCCCAAACCTTGACTCCTTAACAGATAAAGATGGAAGGGGTGGGTGGCTAGCACCAGTTGCTGGATGGGCTGTTGAACACCGGATATACTGTTGACCTAGACAGCTGAAGATTTCTTGATCTCCTCATGTCTGAAAGTTTAATGAGCAGCAGCTCTTTTTTCTTTTATTCCTTTCGTTCTTTCAACAACAACAACAAATTTTCTCCATGCCACATGTAATATACTTATCATCCATCGCTTGCGCCCCATCCCCCTCTAGCACTGAATTGGCGTAACATTGCCAATGGTTTCACAAACTTAGCAGTAATAATGTACATCCCGACAGCTAGGTAGGTAAATGGTTTTGACTGAGTGAGGAAAGAGAGACCAAGTATGTTAACTCAATTAGCGGTCATTGCATGCTAAGAGTGGGCTTTGCTTGTTTGTTTCATTGAAACTTCCTCACCCCCACCCCATCCCGTCCACCATATGCGGTGATCTCCTCTGGGTGACTTATTATAAGGAAACAGGAAGATGAAAACCATGTGAAAGAAAAGAAGTAGGACCTGCTTTGGGTGTGTCTGTCAACCGTTCAAGCCAAGATATCAGATAGCAGCAGTGAAGTGTGAGAAAGGAAGCCCTACCACTGATAAGATCTGTGATGAGACCGACCAACCGACCGACGTGAAGGGGATAGGAGATGTTATATCCTTGATTAAACTGACGCGATGAAGAGGTGCGAAACCCTACTAGTCATAATACCCCATATGCCAGTTTGTGAAAGTAAAAACTGTCTTCAATCGGTGAACAGGGCCGGTATTTAAATCACATTTTGATTCGCACCATCAGTATTGTTTGTTATTTGTTTTGTTTTAAAACCCTTTCATCTCAGTGTGGAGTAAAAAAAACCCCCTGAATATCCTAACTTTACCTGTTTCAGTTTCAGCATGCTATTATTACCTTCTTTCCTGATGCGATTATCTAATAAAAAGGGAACCTATCCCATCTCTACTAAACATTCCATTCCCCTCTTTATCATCTTTCCTAACCGCCACACAGGAGTCAATCATTCGACCTAACCCTTTTATTCTCGTTTAGAGAGTCATTATTACACTAACTTCCACGTCTCTTTCAAAATTGCGGTTTTGCCATGAGAATTCAACAGACAGACAGACAGAGAGAGAGAGAGAGAGAGAGAGAGAGAGAGAGAGAGAGAGAGAGAGAGAGAGAGAGAGAGAGAGAGAGAGAGAGAGAGAGAGAGAGAGAGAGAGAGAGAGAGAGAGAGAGAGAGAAAGAGAGAACGGAAGAGACAGAGAAAGAAGGGAGAGGAGATAGAGAGGAGGGAGAAAGGAGGGGAGAGGGAGGAAGGGGGGAGATGGAAGAGGAGATGAGAGGAGAGGAGAGGAGAGGGGAGAGGGGGAGAGGAGAGATGTCTCCACCACCACCACCACAAGAGAGCGTGGTTCGACTGCACCTTATTTTTTCCACTACTCGCTTTCAAGCCCCTTTTTTATACGGGGCCCTCGCTCCCCACTCGACCTCGTGCTTCGCGTGGTCTAGAGGCCGCACGTGAGGCAGCAAATTGGGCCCTGCTGTTGGCTGGGCAAAACGCGCGCGAAAGGCAAGGGGCGAGAAGTCGACATGGCCGAGGAGTGGAAGAGATGCACGAAACAGTTCCGAGCTGGCCGTGTGTGGACAAGATCGAGGCAAGCAAGACACGCAGTTGGGGAAGACGCTCTACACACGATGCGATGGGCTGACCCACGGAAACCGGTGCGGAGAACGTTGATAAGAATACATTTCACCACTCGGTATTAAATACAAAGAAACAGAAAAGAAAGAAGGAAAGAAAGGAAAAGGCATGAATAGGGGAACGAGCGTAAACAATTTCCTGGCAGAAGAGATCGGGTGCGTGATAAGAGCGAATTATACTTCATCGAAACACAATAAAGATATCGGCGGCTATGAGGGAAATAATAATATGACTTCACGGCCATAGATTAACAGCTCTTTCAGGGAGAAGACAAAGAATCAAAGGATGTCGCTGTATTCATCACGCTCACCTTCCACCCGTCTACTACCCGCGTAATGATGATGGTGATGATGATGATGGTGGCGATGGTCGATTGATTACAATATTACACTACCGTGTCCATCATTTTGTGCGGTGATCTCAAGGTGAATTTTGAGGAAACAAAGAGATAAAAAAGACAATGGAAGAGTGAAAGGAAAGAAATACGATATGTTTGTAGTACCCACTAACTGCCCACTGATGACAAAGATGATGATGATGATGATGGTGATGATGACGATATTAACAATAACAACCAGTGCGGGAAGGGGAAGTCTTGTTCTTTTCTTTTTTTCAATGTACCCAAGCCAAATAAAATAAAAATCTCAACGTAGAGATGGAAGCAAATCAATTTTGCGGACCTTGCGGGATTAATTGGACTAGCCCAGTCTCGTCTTTGGATTTCACCTTGGTTCTACACTTGGCATACTTTGTTTCACCATGAGCGTTTACCCATGTCAGATAGTTATTTCAAGCTGATTGATTCATTGAAACTTACCCCTGTCCACCATATGCGGTGATCTCGGAGTGAATTAAGAGGAAACAGCAAGATGAAAAAAGTGACAGATTGAAATGAAAGAAGTAGAACCTACCAGTAGCACCCACCAACAAAAGCACAAAATAATTTACTTCAAAGCAGGGTTGAGAAAGTGAAAGAATTTGATCGGCAAATTGATCAGTCGGGTTTTCTTTGTGGTCGTCAAGATTTTGTCATTGAAGTGAAAAGATGGAACTATTATTAAAAGCACCAAAAAGTCTACGATTATATTCAAGAACATAAGATAATCCTTTGTTTTTGGTTCATTGGAATTCACCCTGTCCACATAATGTGGTGATCTCAGGGTGAATTAAGATAACGATAGATTTATAGTCTGTATACCCGCACAAATGCAGGCTCACCCAGTGTATAATGTATTCCCCCACATTCCTCAGTCTTGTTCAACTCCCTGGGGAGCATACATTACACAAGCCTGTTAGGTGCTTCATACTAACACTCTGACAAGATCTCTCTCTACTTATATTTGGATACTCATCCACATCTGAGTCAAAGTGAGGAAAATAGGACTGAAGTACCTTTCCTAAGCGTACACCGTTGTCGGGGAAAGAACCCATCTGTGCAAGTCGTGTGGTTTGAATCAGTGTCGTCGTCGTGATTACAAACTCACAACACTGCAATTCAGCTAAAACGCCTCTAAAGAAGAAGCAGCAAGACGAATGAAAGGTAAGTGAACAGAGTGAAAGGGAAAAAGTATAAACCTACCAGTAACGCCCTCAACCACCTACATGTATGACGCCGGAAATTGGGGCTGACCCTACACATCATTGATCGGCATTTCTGGTGTATTTGATTAATCTTGAGACCATTAGCCTCCTTGGCCTTATTTGATATACTTAATGGTGTCGATTATGAAACACTGCTATGGCCACTTCACCTTATATGCGTCTACTACTAAAACCGCTTCAAGTCATGACTGCCGCCTACTATTCATTATCATAACCAGGACTATTGTTAGGAGTAGCCTTGCTAATGTAGTAGAACAGCTATTAGACGCTTGCTACTCCCAACCGATATATAGAAATAATGGAAGTTCTGTAATTACAACTTCCAACATCATCTTTATCGAACTCACGGCTAATTCAAGCACTTGGTTATTGGAAACTCGACTACCCATTAGACGATGAGCGCCTTAGACGAATAAATCAATTCTCCCATTAACCGCCTGCTACAAGACTCATCCATACAGAAGATGATAGTGAGAGCTCCTTTTACACCCGCCTTATCTAACCCCTTGCATTATCCACCAACACACACACAAAAATACAGGACAGAGGCATGTCCTACTAACCCCGAGCCTAACCAATCCACATCATTGACGGCTGGCGATGCGTGACCGATAACAAATTGTATGCACCTTCCGGCACCGGTACGCTCCGGTGAACGCGCGTATCGATCAGAACCGCCCTGCAATAAAATAGCTCCGTGCGGGTCCGAAGGAATTAGGGAGGAAAAGATGTGAGCGGAACCGTAAGGAACGCGATAACGGTTCGCAAGGGGTGCTCTTAATACGAGTGACTTTAAACACGGGATATCGATTCCCCTTCTCGAGGTGCCAGAGAAAGCGATACGAAAAGAAATGAGGAGAGGTGGGTGGGGGGGGGCATTTCGGGGAAGAAATCAGCAGAAGAGGGTGGTGGAAATGCATGGGAAAAGAACAAGGTACGGGGGAATGGGGGTGTGAAAGGGGAAAGATCATCAACGATGCAAACACTGATAGCCTTGCTGATAACCGTCTAGCCTTTCCAAATTTTCATAATGAGAATAAGAATCATTGAAATGCCACTTACAAATTAAAATAAATAGACTTTGATTTGGCCTTCGTTTGAATCTTGCCATGGACAGATTTTGCTTTTATATCCTTTCTCTTCATCACTAGAACATATGTGTTTGTAAACTCACATCCCATACTATTTGGGAAATATGTTTTACCCGAAAGCAACAAATCTTGGGATTGGATTTAAATCAACAGGCCCAGTGATCAAAGCTCCAAGCTGCGATTGATTGGCTTAAAAAACCCAACCGAAACATGTCACATAATCCAGACCACTACTTCAAAACATTGTTTTCTTATATCCCGTACATAAAACAGGTCAGTATTAGGGATACATGATATTCCTATTACAAACTATTTTGTCTCACTATCCAAAGGTCAAGTAGTTTCTCAATCTGACAAATTATAAAGTCATGCCAGTAAGTAACTTTTGTTAATTGCCTATTTCAATTTTGAAGGACCACTTTGCACACAGATAAAACGACTGAATGGTGATTTAACGGCAAGATAGTGATTGACAATAATGATTACAAAACAAGCTACTATTATAACTATAACATCATTGTCCATGAGACGTAGTCGCCAAACCAACTGATAATAAAAACACCAGAGGACTCGATTTGATTTACCCACATCCACAACTAAGGTGATCTCGGGGTTTTGGTAGGATTTTTAATTTTGCCGGGACTCCTGTAAACAGCCAATGGATCTTTAACGTGCACAATTCTGTGATCTGCCCAAGGAACCCCTTTTTATCGTCCGTCTCCGATAGGACTAGGTGCCGATCCACCCACCTGGACGGGTAGATTTTGCTTGAGACAATTTTTTAAACGTTGGCGGGGTTCAAACCCACTAACTTTTGGTTGAGAGGCCGACACCTTGCCTTTGGACTACCGAGTCCCCACGAGAGGACAAAGAAGCTAATGCAATGGACCTTGCTGGACTGTCAATCCCCATGCTTACACTGATTGTGTGTATAGTGTATACTATTTAAATTTATTACATTTTAATCAGCTAGTTCACAATCAACACCTTTCTCGTGGAGCCCCCCCCTCCCCCCACACACCAAATGGCAATGCTTACTTAACACCTTTCTCATGCAAAAAACATTTCACTTCGTCTACGCTTTCTAAGAAAATGTCAGGAACATTGACTTACCTCTTGAGATAAGAAAGGAATCACCTGCGCACAAATGGCATTTAACCTTTTAGCAATTTCCGTCTGAAAAGAAGAGGGAAACACACAGTGAGTTCCGTTTGATGTCATGAAATAAGCCAGGGAGCAATCAGAAAAACATTACAGGAAATCTTAACTTAGAATAATAGTTTCCAATTATTAACTCACATACAGTATTGAAAGCAATATGTGCAAATTGCCTATAATATACGTGTGTATATAAATTATATATATATTATACGTGTGTATATATATATATATATATATATCAAGGACTACTTCTTAAAGTATTCCTTGATATATATATATATATATATATATATATATATATATATATATATATATATATATATATATATATATACATACATCACTGTTTTAATGAAAGCAATGCATGTCTTAAAATTACAATGTCTTTAAGCGTGTCAGTAATGAATGGAAGATATGTGCAGTTTTAGTCCCTGCCATAACTCCTTAACCTGGACGTTTCTTCTGGAGATACTTTTTGACAGGCTATAACACAATGTCGCAAGTTGGAACCAAACGTGTTCTCATATAGAAATCAGAAAAAGCAATTGTAGCCATTTAAGGCAAATTTAATCTAAAATTGTCATGGACTTCTCTAACCATGAATACTCCACTCCACCCAAGTACTATTAGATCTACATATATAAGATATACATGTATTACGAATACATTGTACATGAGTACTACATACTGCAATCTCTCTCTCGTTGCCACTTTCTGTCATTTTCTCTCTCTCTCTTTTCTCTAACACAACAGTGGGACTGCACTGAATTGTACTGTCAGGCAATCACAGTTCATGGCAAACGGCAAAATACGACAAAACTAGCAACAAAAAGCATACTGTATTATATCTCTAGATCAATACGTTTGCTTTTATTTGCAGCCATTACAGTCTGTCCATTTGAAGTATTCACGAACAGTCTGATAAATAGTTTCACTATCTTTAAGTGATCAGGAAGGACCCTTATTGCCATTGTATTGCAGAAGATGGAAAAAGACTTGCCATCATCCATTTGAACCATGTTATCTAAATGAAGTCTTACAATCAGGAACTATATAATAGCATGACATACTCTTGAGTCTTGTGCACAACCAAAGAGACAACATTTAGTTCCCTTTTAAAGTATTTAAAATAAATATTAATAATAATAAAGTCAACAAGTAGAAACTCGTCTCGAATCCTCTGAACCTCTCCATTTTAAGTGTCGCAGGTAGTGAGTAAAATGTCCTGCATGTGGATGAAATTTCATCCATTACATTTCACTACCATCGTCTAAATCCTCTTATATGCTGTCACAGTCTTTCCTTTCAGGTAATAACCAGCAGGGAGCGAAAGCGACGGCTCTGTATTATTACTTCCCATCCACCCCTCTCCCATCTCCTCTCTTTCTCTCTCTCTCTCTCTCTATCACCATCCCTCCGCTATTTTATCTCCTTGAACAAAGACTTCTACGAGCATTAGGACTGCGTGCACTGGAGCGTGCTGTTCCATAGGACAGCACTATTAAGGCGTGACATTAATCACGCTTGGCTGGCGAAGACCTATTACTGAACAATCACAAGGGAAAGCAACAAAGGTTAGGGCTGTGCACAAACAGCTGGTCCAGACACGGCTCCCCACCACACTCGGCTCTAAGATATGCCATTCATTTTCACACACCAATAGCGTTAACAAGGCCCCCTGTCTGTCTGTATGTCCCACTGAATGGCATTCATTAGGACTTTCTCCAAGACGTTATGACTTCTTTCAAGTAGAAAGACACGGATATGTCCTTGAACATTATATAGAGATTATAATATTATAGACAGAGAGTTGACAACTTTGTTTGTATCATGTGAAGCTACCCTTTTCATCCTGTACGTCTAACCTCAAGATGTATGGATGTGGTCAAAAACTTCATTGCACTTTGGACTTTTTAAAGAAATAATTCCAACCTTGCAGTCATGCTCACACTGATTAACAACACCTACCCAATGGTTAAACCATATGGTTTCAACATCAATCAATCAAAACAGCACACTTAAAAACTGATGAAAAAAACACAACAGTTAATACATACCTGTTTATGCATTTCCACATTGAGGCCGTAAGACATTTCATAATACTGGAAAAAAAGAGAAAAGAAACCCAAATTTAAATCAATGTACAAATAACCAAAGGAAGGAAAATGTCCAGATACATCATTGATCATCAAATATAATGTTTTGCAACGATTAGAGAAAATTGAAAAGATCCAGAAAAGTAATAATCATGCACAAGATCAAAATGTTCTTTAAAACCTGCATTATATTTGTAGAGAAAACGATTTGAATAAGTGAATATATACAGTACAAAATGAACCCCACTGATTGGGTGTAAAAAGAAAATCATGTACAGATCACTCCCCTCAATTGATGTTTGACATGAAATCATGTGTAAAAACACAATGTGACACAGCCTCTGTGATTTTCATGTACAAATCTGACATCAAAGTGGATCTTTTTGCTCCCACTGTAATCTACACCACAAACATGTTGTTGACCTTTAATCTTATCAAGATCAATATTATGCACACAAAATTCTGAGTTTTGCCAACAGTATTAAAAAAGAGAGAAGTAGATAGACAATAAGACCATTCTTATATTGTATTTAACTAGCTGACTTGCATACAAATATAAAACACAATGGAGTAGATCCAGTTCCTGAAAGGTGTGAAACATAACGAGACAGTCATGATATATAAAATCAATATCAAACATTATCGTTATACATCATTTCTTTTTCAGTGAGTGTATTTTAACAACCACTTTTTTATCATTACATACACAAGAATAAGTTTTCTCTCTTTAAACTCCATTTGACATGGATTCTCCATTCGCAGAAAGCAAACAAAAAAACTCAGAAGACCATCTAAGTTTCAAGATGCTCACATTCTGGCTAAAATCCATTCTTGAAAAGACAGTCTTAAAGGTCAAAATCCGTATCATGTTCCACAATGGAAGGAGGGTGGGGGTTTCCCCATGTCAGATTCTATAAAAAAAAAACCTATGAAATGTCTTATTCTACTTCAAGTTGATAGAATCTACTATAATTGAACTAGGCATTAACTAACATAAAATGGCTTCCGGTATAAGAAGAAAAAACCCAATTCAAACTTTTATTCTTCTCTCAAGAATGTATTCACTATAACTCACAGGGAACATTGACAACCTTTTGTTATTCTTAACCCCCCCCCCCCACACACACAAAAAGGCGGTGGTGTAAGATGGGTGTCAGGCTATACCAGTGCTATGTCAACAAATTGCATACTACACAGTGGTCAGGAGAAGCCTAGCGTATTCCAATTGAAAGGAAAATAATGTCTATGTATGTATCGAATTGAAGGTGGTGTAGTTTGCGTGTGTTCAAAGCTACAACCTCAAACAACATAAATATATGCACGGCATAATAAAAACATGCATTCTATATTATGCACGCCGCGGGTACTGAACGAACGCCACACAAAAGAAGTTAAAGCAGTACGTTGTATGTAAAGAGCACTCATTACAAAGGCACCTGTATTCTATCAGCGCCGGTATAAGTTTATTTATATTTAAACAAGCATGCACTGAACAACCATTCCTGGTCAATCCTTTCACCCCTCTCCCAGAAAATTCGCTCCAGCCCACCAGGCAACTAATGAGACCAACGCATTCCTCTCAGGACTCCAGCCATTAATCAAATGAGCAGACGAGAACCTGGCCTTCTTTGGCCCAACCCTCCTCATCGATTTCCTGATTTCGTCTCATCTTCTGTCTCAATGCTGTTTGAGATCTTACAATCTTCCTAGAAGAATCAACACTGCCGTGAAGAGCGAGAGAAAAGGCAGAGGGAATAGAGTACTGACATATATCTAGTAGAAAGAAAGTAGTGGACTAGGGCTGAGTTGGACAAGGGGGAAAAGAGGGGGAGAGACGCTTGATCAAAAGGCGAGATTTGGAATGTACACGAGGGGGGGGGAGCGCGGCACGGCACCCAAGGCACCGTGTGTCAATGAAAAGAAAATAAAGAGAGAGGAAAATGTGTGTGTGCTTGTGGTGGCGCGCAGGGGGGGGGTGGAAATGCGAGGCAGCAGCATACTGGAAATACTGAGCGAGAGTGTGACAGTGCAGACAGGATGAGATTGTATTATAATGAGCAGTAAGAGGAGAAAGAGAACGAATGTTGAGAGAGAGATTTAGTGACATTGAGCGCTAGAGACGGAGGGAGAGAGAGAGAGAGAGGGGGGGGGGGGAGAGGCCAAGGCGGGGTCGGAGAGCGAATGGCTTTCGCTCAGAAGGTGGTCCCCGAAATGAAGGCGAAATGTGTGTGATGGGTGGGAGTTGACGGATAGTGAGGACACCCTAGATCTAGAAAAAGAAAGGCAGGAGCATCAGTAGTGAGTTAATAACTATCATAAAGACGGGGGACGACAATGAGGTTACAGCCAAAAAGCACGAACAAAGGTTAAGTAGAAATTACAAATAGTGTCTGAATACGGCCCGGTGATAATTTCATTACAAGAGCTAAAAACGAATTTTGAAAAAAAAACCACAAACAGAGTGAGATAAATGGAGAAAGAGAGAAATGGAGAGAGAGAGAGAGAGAGAGAGAGAGAGAGAGAGAGAGAGAGAGAGAGAGAGAGAGAGAGAGAGAGAGAGAGAGAGAGAGAGAGAGAGAGAGAGAGAGAGAGAAATCGACAGGTAATCTTACGGGAAACTAGGTCATTAATATTACATCTGATGATAAGTAACTGGAAGCAGAAAGGAAACTGCATATTTTTTTAAACAACAAAAATGTTGTCAGCCCTACTATTCCATTATTTATTTTAAAGCTAAATAAATAAAGACTCTAATTCCGGCTCATATTGATCGCCATCGCTTCCGAAAGGGGAAACGCAAGACACGTGATCACCAAAGCGACAGTCAATCGCAGAGAGAGAGAGATGGAGAGAGAGAGAGAGAGACAGAGAGAGCAGTCGAGGTGAGACGTGAGAGAATGAGGACTCAATTATTAGAGAGTAAATGCAACGATGAAGTAAACAGAAAATAAAAACTAACCCCGGTTTGTAAAAAAAAAGAAAGCGGGAGGAAAAGCGACCCATGGCTATAAATTATGAGTGAAAAGAGAAAGTGTAAGGGATGGGTGATCGTGAAAACATCCCGCACAACTGGATATGAGGAAACAGAAGGGGAGACATGTTCTGCCATCATACAGCCTGGGGTAAGGAAGATTGAGTACGCTGTGGTGAAGATAAGAAACGTTGAATGGGGCGGATGGGTGAGTGAGTGAGTGAGTGAGTGAGTGAGACAGACAGACAGACAGCGAAAGAGAGGACGGGTGGGTAGGTAAGAGAAATAGGAATGAATAAAACGTACACACGTAAACTGTAGGGAGAAGATAAGGTGGGGAACAGGAGGAGACCACGAAGCGAAAGGAATGGCCATGGAAGGGAGAGGGGAAAGACAAACATACACACGCAGGGCTGGCAGAGTGGTTTGGGGAGAAGAAGTGGATTGGTTCCAGATTGCTTTAGTTTACACGAAGTCTTAGCAAGGCATTAAAGCCTCTCCTATATCAAACACATCTTCAGTAAATACCTGTACCAAATACACATGTTGCAGGAGCATGCACTATACAAGGGAGAAAGAAAGAAGAAGAAAAAAAAAGGGGGGGGGGGTTAGATCCATAATACAATCATTGTCTGGCCGTATTGACCAGCATGTCTACCCCCTCCTTCCTACAAAAAAATAACTTCGAACCTTCAGCTCCTGTTACTGTTTCAGTTTTATATTCTTTTCTTACTGTCACAATCTTTAAACCATTGCGAAAGGGGATGGCTGTTTATTCTTCAGTTGTCTTTTTACTTTGTGCCCCCCACTTTTGAATATATCCCCTTTAATTTTACTCATAAGGAAGGGGGGAGGGGGACGACGACGACTGGCCAATGAAATAAAGAGCAACAATCCAAAGCAAGAAAACCTGGCAGAACTGAAAACAATTTTTAGTTGGTTGAGGGTCATTGAAATTTACCATTTGAAACGATCTCACCCTGAATTAAGAGGATACAGAGGGATGGGGGTTGAAATCAAAAGTCTATCCACACATCCATGCCTCACTCTTACAAATATTTCCCCCAAGGCCACTGTTAAAAGCAACAGTGAGTTGATGGGTATGTTGGCGGTGTTAAATAAAAGATACATTATATTTGTATTTTAACAATATTCAAATCTTTGGGCACCAAGTAGTATCGCAGTCCTGAAAAGAGCATACACTACCAACCATAGGTTGACAGCCACAAAGAAATGGGGGGGGGAGCGAGAGAGATTGAACCATACAATATAATGATAGGCAAACACAGGAAGCCACTGAAGAAAAGATCTGCTCTACAATGAAGAAACAACACAGACAGAAAAAAAATCATTCCACATTAACAAGATTTTTTTAAACCCACACCAATTTTGTTCTTTGTTATTCTTTCCCCTAGCAGCATCCGACAGGGCAAAGATTTCACATTATATTTAGTATGGCCATCCCCTGCCAAAGTCTGTGTGACAAGCAGAGCATCCCCATCAGGGGAAAGCCAAGGGCTTTTATTGATTCCTCCTACACATGGCCCATTATCAGCCCCAGGCCCTGGCACTGATGACATCTCCCCACCTCCTCCAGGACCATGCTGTAGAGATGAGTGAATTAGATCCCTTATTTATTAATAGGGCCATCAGATAAGGTAATATATAACAAGTTGTCCTAGCTTCTGTTCAGTTCTTCTTTTCTTCACAAACACACACAGACATAACATACAATGAGTGTGGAAAATAATGTCTTGCCTGGCAATTGGACCATTGGCTGATGAATGTTACTAGAAATCAAATTAAAAACAAATGGGGATGTTAGGAATGACACAATGTTTAAAGTTACTAAGTAGGTCATCAGTACTGAGACACTAAGATCTGCCTGTTTGTGTTCATGGTTCCATTTCATAACAACAGAATTCAAACAGCATCATAAGACAAACTGCCTACAAAAAGAATGGGCAAATAAAAGACATTATATTACATACAACACATTTGGATGCATCCCAAATGTTCAAATTTCTTTCAGCAAAAAAAATGACAGAGACATTTAACATGTTATCTACAAGTTATTATGACAGGTCAGAAAAACCCACCATACAATGCGAAACAAATTCAATTGTATTTATATGTGATGGTCTGGTCACAGCATATATATATTCAAGTTTAAAACAAAACATCCCATCTCAATGTTTGAGAAGGTGACATAAAGAGAAGAAAGGACTCAGAGAGGAAATTCGATTTAAATTGCCGAACAAACAGAAGGCACACACATGCAGAAATCGGGTGATTTCATGATTGTAAACGAAAGTAAGTCGGGGGAAAGGGGGGGGATAAACTTGTAAACAACAAAATGAACTTACCATAACATAATGTCTCTGCATTTCTGTTTTTTTCCTGTGCAAGTTTCTCACATTCCATTTTCAGCCTGCAACATCAAAAGCAATTCATGATAAGGAAAGAAAAAACAGAAGAAATAGCAGTTAAATGCATTGTGTGTGTATCATGAAAAGTATTATGATGGAGGCAATTGTTAAAGGAACTAGAACAATAAAATTAACAACAAATCATCCTTTGAAAGTTCTCAGACCTGTAGACTATCATTTTGAGTTTTTTCTTATTTTAGTATGTTTTAAGAGGACAATCGCTTACAAATACCATTTGGAAACTACATCTTTTAACCTTCCAGCCAAGGAAACTGTCATTACTTCCCAAATATTTGTTTTACAGGATGATTTCTTACTTAACCCATACACCGGAAGGTAGAATGGGAACTGATAAAGAAAGAAAGATTTCTTACTTAACAATACCTCTGCAAGGTAAAAACATATATATGTTAACTAGTGAAGCTAAAACACAAAATCTTAAATTGGGCAGGGAGAATTTAGGACAAGTTCACAGCTACAATAACCTAGGAGTGATGATTAACTCAGATGGAAAAACTAAGAGAAGAAATCAGCCAGATAATCCAAAAGACAAGTGCATTATATAACCATCTAGAAAAGGCAACTGTAGGTAAACAGGAATTCTCAACAAAAACCAAAATAGCAGTATACAACACAGTTTATTGTCCTACTCTCCTCTATGGCAGCGAAACCTGGCCCTTAGACAGGAGAGAATACAGAGTAGGAAATTCTAAGAAGGGTTGTAGGGAAAACTAAAAGAGACAAAATCAGAAACACAACAATAAGAAATTATTCAAAACAACTTACGTGTGATATTGTGCTTGAAGAAAACTGAATTCTTCTTTGATACGATCACATGACTCTGTGACTGTGAATTTGAAAGGCTGGCCTGGTTGAGGCCCCTGTACAAACATAAAACAAAAGATTTAATTGGTGAGAATAAAAAAATTCAGTGACATAAATATTTTAAAAGTATAATAGCAAACTACATCCTTGTAATGGGTTTTCTTCTACATGTTCATTTTAAATAAAAACAAATAGACATAACTGTACTCTCTGCTGACTACACTGTCTAGCGAAAATGAACACAAAAAAAGAAAACAACAGAACTCTTTAGCGAGGGTGAATTTTTTTCAAAATAACATAATTGATAACTGATGCAATCAGTAATGAATTCCTGATATATGAAAAGATTTTAACGGTTACTCTGAAGTATTTTTCATATGTACAATGTATTATATCAGACAATCTCAGAACTGAGCCAAATCTATTATGTCACTACCCAAACCTTAACTTTTGACTTTGAAACTGTGTGTAGCATACAATCATAGATGTTTTGATAAGTCAACAACCCATTTCCTCTGGACCACTTAAATTAATTGTTGTCTTGTAGTTTAAATTTTAACATCAGCAAGGATCTGCCATAACAATTGTCCTTTTTTCAAGTTTGTATCTTCCTTTCATAATTATACTTAAATATGACGGCCTTCTTTGCATCTCCTCTCATAGACGAATCTCTCTTCTGCCCGCATGCATTTAGTTTTTCCAGACCGCCAATAATAAATATTTAAATCTAAAAATTCTGTCAGCTCAATCAACAATTTTTTTGCAGAATCGAGGGTTATCCTACTATGTCTCAAATTTTAAAGGATTCATAAAGCAATCTCTCAACGACAAGGACAAAAACAAACTTCAGAAGGATGATGTCCATGTTGAACTCATAGTGCGAATACATACAAAAACTGTTTTTTTTAAACATCTGATGGCTTTTTTTGGGGGTAGGGTGCAAGAATGGGGAAGAATAGGAGTCAGCGAAAGGAATTAAAACTAAAGCAAATCTCTTATCATAGTTTAATGGCATCACGTGCAATTTGCACTTTTCAATTCATGATCATATTTCTGCTTTCCAGGTGAATTATTATTATGTTGCAATGTATGTCTAAAGATTAAAAGTCTAGATCTACTTAAGTCTTAAAAAGTTGAATATTTACTGTAACCTAATTCTACTTTGAAAATTTGATGTGAAGAAAGGCAGACCTGTGATCAGAGAAGTGATGGCACTGGTGATGAATGATTATAATAGTAATGATACAATATGATCTTATTTTCATCATACCTGGGGAAATCCACAAAAAAATCCAGACATAAAACTAATTTAGATCTAAATCTAGATTCTAGACTAGATCTAGATTTTAGATCTGATTCAACCAAGAAATCTAGACTAGATCAAGATCGACCTAGAGCTAGATTGGGGGGGGGGGGGGGGAGAGAGAGAGAGAGAGAGAGAGAGAGAGAGAGAGAGAGAGAGAGAGAGAGAGAGAGAGAGAGAGTGAGAAGTGTGTGTGTGTGTGTGTGTTGTCTAGCTGATGAATGTAATAACCTAAACATGGTTGACATCTAGATCTACTCAAAACAAACGTCTATCGACAAGTCCAAAACTTGCAAAAAAAACATTGTCACGTTTTTTATTTATTTCAGGGGTAGATCTAGAATCTAGACTTATTCTTCATCATAAGGTCTGTTCCTGTTATTTTTAGTTTCTAGATCTAGAATGTAGATCTAGACTAGTCTAGAACCTAGATCTTCTAGAGCTAGATCTAGGTATCTAGATCTAGATATAATCTAGATTTAACGATTAGATCTAGAGATCTATTCTAGATCTTGCTTCTATGTTATGGCATTTTTCAAATCTTATTCTCACTTGTGCAACCATTGAAATATAATGTCAGCAATGACATCCCTTGACGTTCTCTCGAAACTTTTTAAAATGTGCAAAAGACTAACAAAAAAAAACGCGACAAAGGAAAGCAAGAGATTTCAGTCAAACCCAGCCTACGCTTCGCTCGGTTCAGTCGAAACTACTTCGAGACTAGCTCGCAGAAACATGACGAACTCACCGGATGGCGATTGGGATACATGTTGGTAAAGCAGATCTTGGTCTTTGAACAGGCAAACTCCTTCGATGAAATAATTCCTGAATATCAAATACAGCCCAAAAATGTATTATTATCCACGAAAGAAAAACACAAAGCCATCATTACCCCTCGCGTTCCCATCGGCCTTGAAATACCGCCTTTACGAGAACAAGCACATCAGGATCCCGCCAAGATTCGGCAACGCTGGTCTGAATAAAGGGAACAGATTACACACACAAACACAATCCGATATAAATCCTTGGTGTAAATGATATACTCCAACTTGAAATCTCAATTCCACTGAAAAAAACTCAATGATTTATTAACACCACAATCAATAATAATTAGGTCGATATTCCATAAATGGGGAATGGTATAAGACAAGGGATGGGGGCTCTCGCGACGTCCACTAACCTGCTCTCTACCACACACTTTGCACGGACTAGTTTTACAACACGCTGTGTCAGATCGTTGCAACGCGAGACGCGAGACCTCAACGCAGTTTTCACTCTCGCTGCCGATTGGCTCAATTGTGGCTACCTCATTGACATAGCGGCCAACGTTGGCTCATTATCTATGCGCCAAGTTTCTCCAATCAAATGAGCTACAGGCTGCTAAAGCGTGAAATTTCACTCCTTGATTGTGCGTGCAAGCATGATATTGAAGAATACCTAACTGAGGTCCCGCCTCCAACATTTTGTAAACAGAATCGATTGTAGAAAGTGTTGTTTTGATAAGATGAACCTATGTGGTCTTGGTTATGAATGAAAATTTCATTCATACTTTTACCTTGGTAGAAAATCCTTATCAAGCGTTGCTTTGTGATTCATCCATGAGGGTAGTTACTATTATAGTTGCTACTGGTAGTTGGTTACCCTGTTTCTTTTTCATGTTTTCATTCTATTTTGGACAGATCAGACAAACAGAGAATTAACTTGCGTTATATTTTCGTGCTGCAATTTAAAAACTAAAAGAATGTGTGTCGTACAATAACAATAATTCCAAACAGATATATGCATCGAATTCCTATTGAGCAGAATAGATAATAATAATCACCTCCTGGACAGGACGCTGATTTGACGCAGATTTTTTTACTCACAAGCTAGAGCTTGTACCCATTTATCTCCTTGGTAGAGGAGGAAATGCACGTTAAGTGTCTTTCCCAAGGAACACAATGTCGGGCCTAACTTTGCCAGGTTTCGAAACCGGGACCTCATGGTCCGCAATCCGGCAGCCTAACCACTTAGGCCACCGATGCCACATATTGTTACGGTGGACGTGGTAAATTTCGATGCAACAATAAATACATACCAACACCCGTACTGCTAAACGGTTCACGATCACTAACTGTGACTCAACTGTGACGTCATGTTTACATCCAAATGGAAATGCAAGGAAAGATTTAGTTAAGAAACTCTAATGACAAAAACAAAAAAAATGAAAAAATGAGCACGACAAATAACAAAGAAATCTTACTAACAACGTAGGTTAATCCTATGGATTCAAGCATCACAATTTTCTACCTTAATTATGTTTGTCTGTCTATGTAATTATACTCTTTATACTTCTGCGTGTATCAATGAAATGCATGTTTTTAATCATTGTAATTGAAGCCTAACGCTTTCTTGCCTATTAAATGTTATCACTGATCATTGTCAAGTCGATAATAGCGAGAATAAGGGCGTATCCTCCCGAAACCAAGGCCATAAAAATGTTGTGGACCTGATGAGAGCAAAGGGGGAGTGGGGTGGATGTGATGTAACCGGTGTTTGAATTAAAGAAACTATGTGCTGGTTGTTTGCAGCCACGAATTAAACATTTGTCTAAACATAAAGAATGACGTTAACACCGAGGAACAAGCAAGTAAAGACAAGAACAAAAAAATGGCAACCCCAACCCTCCTAAACACTCTCCGATCCCCGCATCCCTCCCTCTCGCCCCAAACAACAACCACAATGAAAGCAACAGCAAAACTCAACAACAAACACAAACATTAATGGAAAACCAATTCCTACCCTCCCACCCCCACACCCCCAACGATCACAAAAACAAGAAGAAAGAAAGAAAAGATATAAGACAACGCCCAACCCCAGAGAGACAAAAAATTTTTTTTTATACATAAGCTTTGTTTTCAAATCTCATACACCCGCACACATAGGCACAGACAAATACGTCACCAACCAAAAAAATCTTCGTTTTTTTTCTTCTTCTTCTTCTTCTTCTTCTTCTTCTTCTTCTTCTTCTTCTTCTTCTTCTTCTTCTTCTTCTTCTTCTTCTTCTTCTTCTTCTTCTTCTTCTTCTTCTTCTTCTTCTTCTTCTTCTTCTTCTTCTTCTTTCTTCTTCTTCTTTTTCTTCTTCTTCTTCTTCTTCTTCTTCTTCTTCTTCTTCTTCTTCTTCTTCTTCTTCTTCTTCTTCTTCTTCTTCTTCTTCTTCTTCTTCTTCTTCTTCTTCTTCTTCTTCTTCTTCTTCTTCTTCTTCTTCTTCTTCTTCTTCTTCTTCTTCTTCTTCTTCTTCTTCTTTCTTCTTCTTCTTCTTCTTCTTCTTCTTCTTCTTCTTCTTCTTCTTCTTCTTCTTCTTCTTCTTCTTCTTCTTCTTCTTCTTCTTCTTCTTCTTCTTCTTCTTCTTCTTCTTCTTCTTCTTCTTCTACTTCTTCCCCTTCTTCTTTCTTCTTCTTCTTCTTCTTCTTCTTCTTCTTCTTCTTCTTCTTCTTCTTCTTCTTCTTCTTCTTCTTCTTCTTCTTCTTCTTCTTCTTCTTCTTCTTCTTCTTCTTCTTCTTCTTCTTCTTCTTCTTCTTCTTCTTCTTCTTCTTCTTCTTCTTCTTCTTCTTCTTCTTCTTCTTCTTCTTCTTCTTCTTCTTCTTCTTCTTCTTCTTCTTCTTCTTCTGTCTCGAGGTTTTTTTAGTAACACCCCATCCTTCTGGTCAAGGTAGGTGGATCGACACCTAGTCCCATAGCAGATGTACGATGAAATGTGCATATCACAACACTTTATGCATGATAAAATCCCCTGGCTATTTAAGTAGCAGTCCGACGACAATCCTGCCAAAACTCTAAGGTCACCTTTGTTATGGATATACATTTGTAGGTATGATTCAAATTAAATCAAAACCATTTTAATTATTATCTACAAGCTTGTAATAGTAAAAAATAATAATGATACAGCCAGGCAACGGGATACAAGCAAATCTATTAAACGGCTTCCTTGAAATGGCACAGAATTGCTGCCAACCGTATTGTTTCGTTGCGAGATCAGAATGACACAACGTATAAGAGCAAAATATACATATTATGTATAACTTACACAACATGCGTAAAGTAAAGAAAAAGTAAAATAAAGTAAAGTAAAGTAAAGCAAAGTAAAGTAAAGTAAAGTAAAGTAAAAGTAAAGTAAAGTAAAGTAAAGTAAAGTAAAGTAAAGTAAGGTAAAGTAAAGTAAAGTAAAGTAAAGTAAAGTAAAGTAAAGTAAAAGAAAAGCATACTCAAAATCTGTAGAGCGTAGGGTAATCAGGAAAAGAATCCTGGTTTCTTTAGATACACCACACAGTGTGATAGTTTGCCATCGCCTTCCACGTGGCCTTTACTTTCGCCGAGTCTGAATGGACTTAATTTCCGATTTCGTTGCTGGGTCGACAGGAGGGCCAGAGAAAATTTTGCTCGGACTGGGAATCGAACGTTGGCCTCCTTTTGTGATAGTCAGACGCTCTACCGACTGAGCTACACGACATGTAGTCATGTGTATGTATGTCTGCTATATATGTATTATGTTAACAGGCTTTTAAATGTCTTGGGATTGATTTTGACATGGGTGTTTTGATCCGTTATGTTCACAATAACCCCTTTTCTTTCTTTTGCTGTTCAGTTCTTGATATGTTGTTGTTTCTGTTTGTTGTTGTTTTTGTGTGTGATTTTTTGTTTACTGATTTTTACCTATTTAAATTTAAGATTGTCGTATTTACATTTAAAAGGTACACAATTGATTATTTACACAAATAATTACTGTTTGTCTTATTTCAAACACTTCAATTATTGTTGTTGTAGTGGGTTTTTTATCCTAATTTTCATAAATACACCTTTGATCAGATTAAAGCATTTATTGTAGGAGAGTTGTCATTGCTCAAGCAATTACAAACGATCAATATACAATGTCATGTAATCAATATACAATATCATGTAGATAGACGGATTATCATTATTATTATTATTATTATTATTATTATTATTATTATTATTATTATTATCATCATCATCATCATCATCATCATCATCATCATCATCATCATTATTATTATTATTATTATTATTATTATTATTATTATTATTATTATTATTATTATTATTATTATTATTATTATTGTTATTATTGTTATTATTATTATTATTATTATTATTATTATTATTATTATTATTATTATTATTATTATTAGTAGTAGTAGTAGTAGTAGTAGTAGTAGTAGTATTTTTTATTATTATTATTATTATCATTATTATTATTGTTATTATTGTTATTATTGATATTATTGATATTATTGTTATTATTATCATTGTTATTATCGTTATTATTGTTATTATTACTATTATTAATATTATTATATTATTGTTATTATTCTTATTATTATTATTATTAGTATAAATGTTATTATTATTATTATTATTATTATTATTATTATTATTATTATTATTATTATTATTATTATTATTATTATTATTATTATTATTATTATTATTATGATATAATAATAATTATAATAACGATAATAATAATGAACACGATCAGATGCCAATTTTGTCATCTGCCCCCACGTCCATCCCTGGGTCTTCATCTCTTTTTCGATGCTTCTCCTCCAGGTTTCTAGCGGGCGACCTCTCTTCCTTGTTCCCTGAGGGGTCCATCTGAGGGCTATTTTAGGGATGGCATCAGCATTCATCCTAAGGATGTGACCAGTCCACTTCCATCTTCTCCTCCTCACAATCTGGGATATTGACTCCAGTGATGTTCTTTCTTGAAGGTCGTTGTTTGATATCGTGTTTGGCCAAAATATTTTGAGGATCTTTCTGAGACATTTGTTTTGAAAGGTGTCCAGCTTTCTGCAGATGTTATTTGTTGTTTTCCAAGATTCAGCACCATAAAGAAGGACAGCTAGAATATTAGATTTGTAGAATCTGAGTTTTGTTTTAATTGAGATTTTTCTTGAATTCCAAATATTATTCAGTGATCCAAATACTTTTCTTGCTTTTGTTAACCTTTCTTTGATCTCATCTTCAGAATTTCCATTTTGAGTAATTTTACTTCCGAGATATGTGAAAGCTTGTATATCCTCAATCTCCTTGTTTCCAAGTTTCACCGGTTGTTTCGATTTGTTGTTCATCCTCATCATTTTTGTTTTTCCAATATTTATGTGTAGCCCCAGTTTTTGTGCATTGTTATCAACTTGCTGTGTTTTGGTTTGTATATCTGTGATGTTCTGTGACAAGAGTACAACATCATCAGCAAAATCAAGGTCCTCTAATATTTCAGTGAATGTCCACCTTAGTCCTGTTTTCTTATTTTCAACAGATTCCTTCATAATCCAATCGATAGCAAGGCAGAATAGAAAAGGTGATAGAATGCAGCCCTGTTTCACACCTGTATTGATGTTCACGCTCTCCGTCAATTTATTTCCACAGATTACTTTAGCATGGAAATCCCTGTAAAGCAGTTTGATTATGCTAACTACCTTGGAGGGAATGCCATAGTGTCGTAGGATGTTCCATAATGCAGGTCTGTGTACACTATCAAAAGCCTTTTCAAAATCTATAAAATTTGAGTACAGGGGAGCATTCCATTCTTGGCATTGTTCAAAAATTTGTCTAAGAGTGAATATATGGTTTGAGCAAGAATGGCCTTTCCTAAATCCTGCTTGCTGCTTTCTAAGTTTTGGTTCGACTGTAGGGTTTATACGGTTTAGTAATATTTTGCTGAAAATTTTGCTGGTGATAGAGAGTAGCATGATTCCCCTCCAATTATCACATTTAGAAAGATCTCCCTTTTTTGGTAGTTTGACGATGAGTCCAACACTCCACTCATTTGGTAGCTCTTCTTTTCCCCAAATTTCTTGAAATATGCTTTGTAATATTTTAGGGGTCATTTCTTTTTCTATCTTAATCATTTCCGCTGTCACCTGATCTTCACCTGCTGCTTTCCCTGTTTTGAGACTCTCTATTGCCTTTTTTTTTATTTCATCTAAAGTTGGGGGTAGCGTGTTGATGTCCAAGTCATTTTCTGCAGGTTTAATGACCGTGCGGAGCCTTGGCGTTTCTCTGTTTAAGACACACTCGAAGTGCGCTTTCCATCTGTTCATTTGGTCTGCTTCGCTCGAGAGTAAATTTCCTTGTGTGTCCTTGATCGGTGTATCATTGTTCCTATACCCTTTGGAAAGTTCTTTAGCTGTCTGGTATAGAGTCTTCATATCTTGTCTTTGGCTTGCTTTTTCTGCTCTTTCTGCTAACATGTCATAGTAAGCTTTCTTGTCCGCTTTGACTGACTTTTTTACTTTTTTGTCTAGCATCGTATATTCATTATGGATTTGTTCTTTAATTCTTTCTGATCTGGTGGTCAGTAGTCGGCCCTTTGTCTTTTTTCTTTCTTCGATCACTTTCCATGATTGATCTGATATCCACCTTTCTTTCTTTCTTTTGCTAGGTCCCAGTAATTCCTGGCTCAGGTCTAGCAGTTCCTGGTTGAATTTTGTCAAGGACAGTTCTTGCTCATCTAGCAGGGCCTGGTATCGATTTGACAACTCTATTTTGAATTTTTTTTAGCAATTTCTTCGTTTTGCAGCTTTCCAACGTCAAATTTTCCTTTCCTGATGTCACTTTTCTTTGTCTTCCTTAATTTTATACGGATTTTAGCAGTCAGGAGCTCATGGTCACTTGCAACATCGGCTCCCCTTCTTGTTCTCACATCTAACAGTGATGTCTTCCATTTCTTATTGATAGTGATGTGGTCAATTTGGTTTTTGGTTTTTCCGTCTGGAGAGGTCCATGTATATTTGTGGATCTCTATGCTTAAAGATGGTTCCTCCAATGATTAAATTGTTTTCTTCGCAAAATTCCGCCAAACGTTCTCCATTGTCATTCATGTCTGCAGCTAGTCCTTCACGTCCCATTATATGTTCTCTTTGACTATTAACTTTTCCAACTTTGGCGTTTAAATCACCAAGAACAATAAGTAGATCATGTCTTGGGGTCTTTTGTACTGTGCTGTTAAGTCTTTCATAAAACTGTTCTTTCTCCTCCTCACTTTTGTCTTCTTGTGGGGCGTAACACACGATGATGGTCATCTTTGCGTATTTGGAATTAAACCTAGCTTTCATTAATCTTTCACCCATGGGTTCCCATTCCAACAAAGTCTTTTTTGCCGTTTTTGATAGTATCAGGGCAACTCCATTCATATGTTGATTGTCTTCTCTTCCTGAGTAGAGGATCGTATGACCAGTAGCGAGATCTCTTTTGCCATTGTCAGTCCATCGTGATTCGCATATAGACAGGATATCTATTTTATATTTGTCCATTTCATTTATTGTTTGCGCAAGTTTTCCTGTCTGATAAAGTGTGCGCACATTCCATGCGCCCACCAAAATTGATTGTTTTGGATTCAGAAGACTTGACATAGTCTGGTTGCTGGCTTCCTTTCGGCTTTGGCCCTCACCCATCATTGGTACAGTGTTCTGGATCGCCAGTCCAGTCTGGTTTTGTTGAGCTGCGGATCCAGAACTCTGTGTGTCAGTCTTTCCTTCACCTGTATCCTTATATTTTGATCCATTGTCGGTTTCTGTAACATTGTATTTTTTACAAGATAGGGGCGTTAACCCTATGCCTAACCCCCATCCTGGAGGACCAGGATTTATTTTGGAGATTCACTCCTAGACAGGTAGCTTTCCCAAGCTCATGAGCCCTGTCTGCCCATGGTTTGAAATCGGAGTTTTCCTTCTCCTAGACAAACTGCCTTTCCAGGTTAACGAGCTC
>JAXRKP010000647.1:185000-190000 GCA_037039925.1 Doris montereyensis | reverse complement strand
GTGGAGAAACAAACGAAATAAATAAATTTGACGAAACGCACCAAAACAAAAAACAACAATGGAACAAAAACAAAAACTTAAGGTGAATATATTAATATATTTGTATCGCGTATCACCATCTGGTTACACGTCTAATGCTACTTTCTTTTCTTTATTTCTTTACCTTTTTTGTTTGTTGTTGTCATTAAAAAAAATAATTGTAAATCTACATCGTTTTATTATAAGGTTTACTTTAAGTCTCAACAAACACCATTGTTCGACTTGATTTGATTTGACTTTAACCACATCCATAACTAAGGTGATCTTGGGGTTCTGGTCGGATTTTAATTTTGACCGGACAACCACATGCATAGAGCGTTGTAATATTATACACGCGGGACCTCATTTTTATCATCCGTCTCTGATGGGACTAGGTATAAACCACCTGCCTGGACCAAGGGCAGGGCGGGGGGGGAGGTTACTCGAAAAAACTCGAGAAGACTTTTCAACCTGCCAGGGCTTGAACCCACAACCTTTTAGTTCAGAGGCCGACATCTTGCTTTGAACGAGTCCCCCCCCCCCCCCTCGTCTCCTGTTTCCCTCCATCTTAGACCGCATCCAACAACAATCTTGTCTATCGTCATTCACATAATTGTATCGTTTATTGACCAGAAAGATCAGGACACAATGTCAAGTGTGGCAAAGTGTAAGTGTAAGTACCGTAAGTCTACACACACACACACACACACACAAACAAACACACACGCACACCCACACACACTTCTCTCCCCGCTGGCTCTTCCTGTTGAGTCAAAGGTGTCAATGAGGTATTTGTTTGGTTAGGCAATGTGTCACAAAGCAGACAGAGACAGGGCCCGTAGGAAAGTAGGAAATATGTGAAAAGCTCCAATACCGCTTGAGGGGTGAAGGTGGGGGGGGGTGAAGGGTTGGAAAGGGAGCGGTGAGGTTGGGGACGAGCTGTAAAGAAGTTAGGTTATTGATACCACCTGTGAAATGTAACACTTGTACATGTGGTAATGAAACGTATCTTTCAATTTGCCTTTTCTTTGTTATTTGATGTCTCCGGTGGGGCTCAGCGTTGATCCACCTACCTGAACTAGGGATCTTGAAAAAACTCGAGAAAAAATGTCAACTGTCGCGGTTTGAACGCACGTTTATTTGCTTAAGAGGACGACACCTTGCCTCTAGACCATCGAGTTCCCTCTGCCAAAAAGAAGGTTTGGGGGAAAGAGGGAGGGGGAGGAGGAAGGAGTGTGCAGAAATTGTTAAAAACGTATACATCTATATATATATGCATTTTGACAGTGTTCTATCTACATGATATTGCTACATGTATTACATGTATTACTCTATTTTGCATTTGCAGCCGTTTTAGCGTACATGAAACAGAACAAAACAAAATTAATCAGATTTGTTTTTCGAGTAGGAGATGGAGAGGGGGTGGGTGGGGGGACTGCATGGAATGAGGGAGCGGGATACAAGGCTGCAGCCCCCCCCCCAAATCCAGGATAACGAGATATTGGGAGTTGGTTGGGGGCATCTGTCTCACTACGGTGCACGACATAGACATTACTATTTCAATAATTACGATATGTTCTGTTGCCTTTGTGTAGTAAGCTTGAGAGGGCACGGGAGGTTGGGGGGGTGGGAGGATCTTTAATACTCTGAAGCAAGCAATAATGAAGGTCCCAGGTTTAACTCTCAGGGAACTGTTATGTCTTACAATGTTATTTAAAAGTACAATGCTCATTCTCCTCCTTGTGCCTCTTTTCCCCCTGCCTCCCAAATTTTACATAAACTAGATGTATCGCTAAATCTTATTGAAGACGAAGAACCCCCCCCCACCCCCTCCCCTAAATAACCAAATAAAAATCTTATAAACTTAAAGGATTTCTGTTCTCAACATTGTCATTCATTGCACATCAAAAAATCATTCAGCTGCCTCTAGTTAGTGCAGTCCTTGCTGAAAAACCGATATCGCAGCTTACGATCGGCATATAATGATGCTGACGTCATGTTGTTTTTACTCATCTCAATAACCATCCCACTGGGTTCAAGTTTGTGTCTTATTTATCTTATCTAATCGAAACCGTTCGCGTATAGTTAAGCAATGCAATGACATATTTGACTTATTCCTCTTCATTGCCATTACTGCGTAAAGAAACTGTCTTCAAAGCTTAGTGAGAACTCGTTTTAAAACAGTGAGACTAAGGTGAAAGTCAAGGAACATAGGGGTGCGACGATGACATTCCTATGTCTCACCTGCTCCTGTGTCACTTTCATCAGCTCGGCCCATGACCAACCAGCTGCCCACTTCCTCTTCAACCGAGGCAGAGCTTACCAATTGTTATAAGTTCACCTCGTCTTCAACAGATCTCCTTCAGGTCATTTTATATCAAACCACGTTTCTCTTCCCTTGAGAGTTACAGTCAAATGGCTGTCTGGTGATGTTGTCCTGTGGCTCTCAAGGTGTGTCCGATCCAGCACCCTTTTCTTTGTGCTATCCCTAATAAGGGTTGATACGATTCTGTTTGTTTTGTTTTGTTTTTCCCCCAGAGATCGAAGTTAGTATTTTCTTCTGGCCTTCGGATCTTGTTGAAAATGTATCGTAGACATGACATGTTGATGCAATGCGGCTTATTATTTCTTTATTTTCTGGTTTTCCTGGGGTTTTTTTGCTTTCCTTCGTATTTTCTCAGTTTTGACTCGCTTTTTCTCTGTCTTTCTTCCTTTCTTCCTATTAACTTCTATTTAATCAGAGTTGTTCTTGGGGGGATGGTAGGCTTACGCTGCCACATCGTGCATAACCGATGATTTCCAAGTTTGGATCCGAATTTATTGAACTCTCTTCGAGCGCCCAACCATTGAAACTGCTGCCAAACTTACAGTCTTAACGACGTTTTCAAATGTTCTTTTTAAACACGCGTGCATGTAATTATGCGTGCTCCCGTGCAGGATTTGAGCGCAAATCCTCGGAGCGAAAAACCATATTACTTTAGATTAACCACTCAACCATCGCCGCCCCCTCAACCACCCCCCCCCCTATCTGTTGGGTTAAAAGGGTGAGAACCGGATGCAGACGAGGGCAACAAACACACCAACATATCGTAAATGACACAAGTAAGTACATTGATTTATATTAACTGTGCTAAGCCTGCTGAATGTTCTACCCTGTCTCACTGTCTCGAAACGAATTCTCACTAAGTTTCGATGAAAGTTTCTTTACGCAATAATAACCAACCCCATTAAGTTGTATTGACATTGCAATCTGCGGGGTTCTAGATCTATATCAGTTGCCATAATAGTTTTCTTTGTCTGCCTCTGTTACCGTCCACAAAAATTGTCTGGCATGTTTAAACTGTTTCGAGTTAAAATAAGAATCTCGCCTACAATTGAGCTTCCGTGATAAGTCTAGAATCTAGATCTAAATCTACTCCACCGTTGCCGATCTTTATCGTGGACAACAAGCTTTTTCAAATCGGATCTCGACGACGCCTTTCAGCGCCATCTTCCATTTGCCTCATTGTAGAATAATAATGATATAATATTATCTAGATCTCCATTTCCCCCAACCATAAACCCATAGACTCTAAAAAAACAAACAACTCATATACGCCCCTCCCTCCGCCTCCCCTCCCCTTCTCCGCCCGCTCCATCCCTACCCCTCGAGCCTTTTCGAGACTGTTATCGTAATTAAAACAAAAACTACAAGAAAATCACACAAAAAATGAAAATAAATTAAAATAAAAGACTCAAAACGTTAAATTACATCTCGTGCAAAATTGATTGATTATTTAATAGGGGTAGGGTTGCTTGCGGAGGAAAGGCGAAACGACAAGAAGTGTGGGAAGAGGTTGCGGCAGGCAAGGGTGTTGGGGAGAAACGGGGTGGCGGTGTCGATGAGTGTGTTTGTGTATGTATGTGTGTGATGTGTGTGTGTGTGTGTGTGTGACTGGGTGGGATATGGCTGAGGATAGGGGGGGGGGTGGGATAAAATATCTCTTTCAGATCGCTTGTGTGGTGCTTTCTGCTTTTCATTTTGTCGCTAATTGCGGGGATTGATCGGTTGTGCATAGGACCCTACTGGCATTTGATGGCCTCTCCTTGACGATCTGCGCCAATCGGATCAGTCCAGGGGCACGTCGCTTGCGCTGTGTTGTGTCTTGCCTGCTTTGCTGCAGTCCGAATGAGCCCTCCGTCATTTATCCTTCGTGTAAGTGGGGTTCTATCTTTCTCTCGCGATTTAAAAAAAAATATTAATTTGTTTGTCACCTTATCCATTTGATTTCCAAATCCACCGCCACCCAATCATCCACCCGTCAACTAGTCACGCACCAGACAAGTTTGGGGTAAATATAATCCATGTAGTATGTAGTACAATTTATGTAGCTGTATTACCATTGACTACCGTCTTTCCACCAATCTAACTGGGTGTTCATTGTCGTTGAAAGGGACGAGGATGGATGAGGGCGAGCTAGTGCCGCGAGGCAGGGAGGAGGAAGGGGTGGGTGGGTGATGGGGCGGGGTGGGTAGAATGTATCCATTTTGTGTGTTCTTCTCCATGTTCCCACTCCATCCCCACTTTTGTACTCATTAACCCACTTCCGTCACCAGTACAAGGAGAACGATCACTTTATTGAGGGAGAGAGAGAGAGAGAGAGAGAGAGAGAGAGAGAGAGAGAGAGAGAGAGAGAGAGAGAGAGAGAGAGAGAGAGAGAGATACACACACACACACAGAAGAATGGACAGAGAGAGATGCACACACACACAGACAGACACAGACATATATACAGATGGACAGGGAGAGAGACAGATACATAAACAGACAGACATGCATAGAGAAATAGAGATGGATAGATAAATAGACAGATAGATAGATAGATAGATAGATAGATAGATAGAGAGAGAGAGAGAGAGAGAGAGAGAAGAGAGAGAGAGAGAGAGAGAGAAAGAGAGAGAGAGAGAGAGAGAGCGAGAAAGAGAGAGAGAGAGAGAGAGAG
>JAXRKP010000647.1:0-182500 GCA_037039925.1 Doris montereyensis | reverse complement strand
AGTAGTAGTAGTAGTAGGCTAGTAGTAGGCTAGTAGTAGTAGTAGTAGTAGTAGTGGTAGTGGTAGTGGTAGTGGTAGTGGTAGTGGTAGTAGTAGTAGTAGTAGTAGTAGTAGTATACAAGAAAAAGATGATTATGCGATTAAACAAAAATGCTTTAAAAAGATATTATATTACATATTTTTAGACCTTGTTTCTTCATAATGTAGCGATTAATTTAACAATAAAAATGAAAAGCAATGGTGAGACTTCAACAAAGCCCAAACTCCCCCTTTCTGTCCCATCCCCTTCCTTCACATACCTTTGTGTTGTATTCAAAATGTGTTTCGTCCACCATAGGGTGAATTAAGAGGAAAGAGCAATATATGGGAAACAAATAAAAGACAGAATAGAAAAAGAAGTAGGACCTACTAGTAGCACCTGTCATGCTTTCACATATCCATCCCTAAACACCAAATTTTTCCATGACTTTTCAGATTATCAGATCACATTTCCATTTCTCTCTGGTTGGTTTGATTTCATTTGAATTTACCCACATCCACAACTAGGATATTTTAAAATTTTGCCTGAACTGCTCTGTGAATAACCAGGGGATCTTTAACGTCGCAGAGTGTTATGATCTGCACTCATGATCTCCTTTTTTATGGTCGATGGGACTAGGCATTGTTCCACCTACCTGGACCAAGACGATGGGTTTTACTGGAAACAAGTCCAGAAAATATCAAATATTTAAATCTGTTGTTCACAAACCCACAACCAAAAAGGCTGACATCCTGCCTCTGGACTACCAAGCCCCTCTCTGGCTGGAATTCCCCTTACAGTAAATGGTAATTTGCTTCATTACAATTTACCATGTCTATCATACTACATAGTGATCTCAGGCTGAAACTAGAGGAAACAGCAAGATGAAAGACATGTGAAAGAGTGAAAGGAAAGAAGTAGGAACTACGTAGCAGTAGCTCCAGCCAACTGCCAACGCAATTCATAACATAGAGTAACCGATGAGCATAGCAACACAAGACAGATTGACACCCATAAGAACCATGATGTGGATACCACTTGAAAATCTCTGGCAAAGGACACTCTAAAGTTCATTTTTTTTTTATTGAAGCCATAGCATATCAGAATTTTGGTTATATAATTTTCCATAACAACAAAATTATAATCTAAATTATTTTCATTCAAACCATGAAAAAAACAAAAAAAACAACAGATGTATGCATTTCCACATTTTGCCCTAGAGAGTGGATTGCATTTAGTGTGAGTGTTACTATTACTGAAATGGTCAGCAAGATGTTCTATATTTTCTTCAGCAGAGGCAAAAAACAAAACAATGATAGAGAGAATTAATGACTAATAATAGTAATAATAATAATAATAATAATAATAATAATATAATAATAATAATAATGATAATAATACTACGAAGAAGAAGAAGAAGAAGAAGAAGAAGAAGAAGAAGAAGAAAGAAGAAGAAAAAGAAGAAGAAAAGAAAGAGGAAGAAGAAGAAAATAAAAAAATAAAATAATAATAATAATAATGCTAATAATTAAATTTTAAAAATACAACAATAGCGATAGCATAGAAGAAAATGGTATGAAAAGCCAGACAAAACTCATGTCTCTCACTTTGGATTTCAGATAAAAATGACAAAAGACAAAAAAATAGTGCAGTGCAGCATTTGCAGATCGTATCAATACTCCATGAAATGAGCTGGGTGTGTAGATGTTTTTAATCAATTAACACAGGATCTAAATCTTTGGTCTTAAACCCAGCGTAAAAGTCTATTGGTAAAGATTATGCCTCTAAGTACACTGATATATAAATGTTTTACCAAACTGAACTAGCCCAAGGAAGACGAGAAACAATAATACCCTACAACTAGTTTGAAACTGCTTCATTAGATAAAGATATCGTCAATAATTTTCGCATTTATTCATTTAATCTAGTAACATTAATTCATGTTTCTAATTTATTCACCATTTTCTGATTACTTTCGTCAAATCATATTGTGGTTGGCCTCTGAAAAATATTTTAACTGAAACTAAACAATTAAAAGTACTACTTCTGACCTTTTATGAACCTATCATTGGTTTTCTTGTTTCATTGAAATTCACCGCATCCACCATATGCAGTGATCCCACAATGAATCAAGAGGAAACAGTAAAGATTAAAGGTAGGTGAGAGAAGTAAGTCCTACCAGCAGTACCTGCCAACTGCCCACTAAGTTATCATTGGGATAATAAATTAAATAACTCTACTTTCCTTGCAAACAAGAATACACTCAGGAATATGCTAGAGCCATAACAGAGTGTAAATAAACAACTTCTGGTTTCGGTCTTTAATCAAGTCTCACTCAAAGTGAATGGAAACTGTAGGGTGAAAAGAAATGTGATGCTTTGTCCCTACAGCAAATTCGCATAAGACTTTTTCTTTCTTGCAATATAATAGTTTTGGATTTCTTTTTCCTTTATCCAATTTAGAGAAAACAACTCACAGTAAAAGCTACTTCATTTTGAAGCACATCGTTCACAAATTCCACAATGAAAAAATAAATTATCTTACCAAAAATCCAACGAAATCAACAACAGAATGAAGGTTTCACCTGACAGTGACACACACCCCCTCCTTCTGCCAAGCCCCTCATTCCACACACATCTATTCAAATCATTTCATTTCTTATTTTGCATAAATCAAGCTCTTTATCAACTCCTCTTGAGCTTTCCAATATTCTTAATTTAAACGGAACCCCCGCAAAAAAAAAAAAAAAAAAAGCTAACCCATTAACCCCAGTGATTCCAGAAATCCTCCTAACAGGAAAATCTCAAGTGACTGAATCTCAAGCTGTATTTTCTGTAATTGCTGCCATTAAGAAAAAAAACAAAGAAAGGAAAAAAAGAAGAGTTCTGAAATGGTAATGACTAGACTAAAATTGAGTAAATGGGAGACAGATAAAAGTATATATGATATATCTCATTGAAAATTAACAATAAAACTAAAACTAAATAATTCTACTAATTCATAAAGAAAAAAAAAAATCAAATTCGTAAAAGCCCTGCTGTAAGCCGTCCTTAGCACTTGAGTCTGAATTCAATTTGTTCATGCAGAACAGGATATAACCAGGTAGGTACAATGCCTTGCATTAAATTAATTGGATGTGGATCTGCATGTATTACAATGAGAGTGTTTTGCTTTTTTTCACTTTCCAGCATTCTTTTTTCTTTCCTTCTTGACACCCAACTGGATTGAAAAACATTTCGTTTACATCATTACAGGTGGGGCCTACCAGCAGCTACGCCAACCGCCCACTAAAGATTATATACTGAGTATGTGCATGCCCCTACGTTGTTTTATTCATTTTTTTAAAAATGAGAATTTTTAAAGAGTAACTTTATTTAATGAAATATTTGAAATCAGATTCAGGGGTATGGAGTGGGGAGGGAATAAACAAAATCAAACCTAATGCCCCTTTTCTACAAATCATAAAGGGGAAGAAGAAATTAAGTCGAATTGACAGCGTGCCCATCTTCTGACTTTTCATCTGGTCTTGCATCAAATGCATAGATATTACATAAATACACTCCATTCATTAACTTGATGCTAATAATAAATGAATGAGGCACTTCCAATATGGAGAATTGAATTTGTCTTTAAAAAAAAACTCAAAAGAAAAAACAACCCAACAAATAAACAACACAAAAACAAAATAGCAAAGCAACCCCTCTTGCCCAAAATACGTAAACACACACCCATCCCCCAAACACATAAACTCATATCCATCCCCTAAAAACACACAAATGCACACCCATCCCCCCAAACAAATACCACACCTGAAACACCTACAGCATAACCCCATGAATACCTGTAACAAACCTTAAGACATAAAAGAAAGAAATTAACAGTAAATTCATTAAAAAATCTACCCAGAAAAAGACCCCATCCCAAAAAAAACCAACCCAACTACCTACAAACAACCTAAAAATAAGATAAAAAAAAGAAACAAACTACTTAAAAACATAACCTAAAATACGATATGAAACAAAATTAAGCCAACTAGACTCAATTTCGATTCATTACCTGTCCATCATAAACGGTGATCACAGGGTAAAATGAAATACGTGAAAGAATGACAGGATAGAAGGAGGACCTACCAGTGGAGCCCGCCAACCACTCACCAACCAAAATCAAAAGAAAAAGCAAAAGAAAAAAACTTTCAACGAGACTCCTCTCCCTAAAAAAAAATCAAATGAAATCAACCATCTAGGGTGGGGGGTGGGGGCGCATTAGCCTTGCTCAGAACGTCTTTCCTAGTAGTCTTTTTTTCATGTAATCAATAAGCTGAAAAGCAGAATTCGTGCCTTAACATTATGTTTCACACATGATATTTTGTAGACTCTGAGTACAAATGTTGATATGAACAAACAAACAAAGAAAAAACAAATGAAAAGAAAGGGGCAAAGAAAAAGTGTGCAATGCAAACACCACAGATATGTTGAAACTTTCTCTCTGTTCTATCACATTCTCCAGAATGGCTTGTAGTAGCCGGTGAGAAAAGCTTGAAGTTATTTTATTCTTACACCACAGAAGTATGAATATATTATAATGAAAACTTTCATCATTAAAGACAAAACAGGAAACAAATAAGAAACACAGAAACCCATCCCGCCCTTTTCCTTTTTCTCATTCCCCCTCAAATGAATAAAACCCAAACAAACCCCTAAAACAAACAAAACAAATCGCCCCATCTGCCCTTCCCTTAAAAGAAAAAAAAAACACCCCAAAACAAATAATAAACTCCAAATTAATGACATCAAGTCTATAATTACATAATGGCAAACATCACAAACCCATAGAAGGTTGATTAAGGACTATTGCAATAAGGACACAATGTAGTATAGAATTTCTCAAAATTCATCGTAATGCCTTGCTTGTCAATTTCAGGAGTTCCTTTGGAGTCTTCGTTCTGCTTTGGAATCATATTGATTGCAGGTATCAATAACAAAGCTTGTAGAACCGTTTTAGTCTCTGTAAGAAGTATCAAATCTATTGTACTTTTACATCTGATACAGAAGATTCCTTTTGTTATTTGCATTGGCAGAAATAAATCCCTTTTTCTTGAAACCGATGAAATCAGCCTGGTGACTGGTCATGCAACACTGATTTCCGTTTGCTGAAAAAATTCTCCTACTGTCTCAATGGATACTCCTGCAAATAAAAAAAACCCAGCATCATTAGGATTGTTCTTAACTACCAAAAAAGTCAATGCTCAGAGCAGAATTGTCAAACAAAATAAAACAATGTATGGGAAGGGAATGGTATTGGAGATTGAAAATTTGTTGTTGTTGTGTACTTTTGTTTTGTTTTTAAGGAGGTCATCTAATCTCTTGAAGCAAATGAAGAAGAAAGAAAAAATCAATACAGAAATCTACTCATTGTTTACATGTTTCGATTTCTATATACTACAGTCATGGGTCGACAGTCCGAACACCTCCGTTCCGAGCAATTTGCCCTGGATTATCAAATCGTAGATCAACGTGACACATTGTGAATCAGCAAAAGGCTGGTGGCCGTGCTTTGTGTCTGGGCTGACCGGACACCCACTTGCGTCTATCTGTCTGCCTGGACAATATGCAAGTCAATTGGCTGTGATGCTATGTTGCTAAATTGTATGGCTGAAGTGGTGTTAGGAACATACAGTCAGATGGCTTAAATGCACCATCAGCGAACTAGTTAGACTGTATTGAACAGTTGAGTGTTCGATTAATCAAATAATAAACTCTCTGTATCTTTCCAAAATAAAGTGTTCGAATTCCGAATCAGATACAAATAAAGAATAAAACATCTGTCCCCAGCTCATCTGTTTTGCCTTTTGAGACAACTGCATTATCAAAGTCTGGACTATCACTCTTGGCTCCGAAGAAATTTTGAAATAAACATTATTTGATTTGATTTGATTTTTCCCAAATCCACAACTAAGGTGATCTCAGGGTTTTTTGTAGGATTTAATTTTTTTTTTGGCCAGACTCCCTGTTAACAGCCAAGGGATCTTTAAGGTGCACAGAGTGTTGTGGTCTGCACACAGGAACTCCTTTTTATTGTCCGTCTCCAATGGGACATGGTGTTGATTCATTTACCTGAGAAACTTACGAAAATGTTTCAACCTGTCAATCCTTTTGTTTGGGAGGCAGTCACCTTACGTCTGGACCATTGTATCCCGATATAAACATGAGCTAAAGTGACTGCAAAGATGACCACAAACAGTTATATAAATCAATTTACTCCAGTTGCAATAATAGTTTCTAGAAACAAAAGCATAACTTAGAAAAGAGACAATGATGGTATGCCTGACATATCACACTCTCCACATTGCACAAAGCCCGAATGGATTCAATGAAGGATTATCATGACACAACGACCTCATATTCACTAGAGCCTAAACTTGGGAAACACTGATCACAATTAAATTTCAAAATGGAATAGACACAATGAAAACACACTATCCAAAGTAAGATTTCCACCTACAGTTTGATCTCATATAATTTTCTTCAAATTTGGAAAGGATGGGGCGGGTCGCTGTCACACATAATCATATTTATAAGCGGGGTGAGTGAGAAGAAGGGGAGAGGGGTTGCCAAACATAGTCATATTTATAGAGACCAAAGAGTGGTCAAAGTCAATTTTGTTTGGATTTTCAAAAAGTACTTCTTTGTTTTGGGGGTATGGAAGATTGGAGGTTTAACTAATTGGCTGGGAGTTTAAAACCTTCATGACTGACATGAGGGAATCTCAAGAGTCAATCGAGGGAACCAGCATGAGGTTGAAAGACCTACATGTAAAAGAACAAAATGAAAAAATGGAAGATCTATGTGATGTCTATTCAGACTCAGAGAAAGTAAAGGCAGTGTGTATAACAATGGCAGGCAAACTACCACACTACGCCGTTTGCCAGGGTATGCCTGAAAAAATCAGGACTCCACTCCTGATTCTCCTGCGCTCAACTTAGAACTTACTTTACTCTTTTTTATTATTGAGTTGTAAAATTATTTGTAACAATGACCAACCATAACCACATTTCTAAAGGCTAAAAGGCATGCTCGCTATTCACGCTACCTTCTTGTTCAGCTTTTGTCTTGGCCTGTTGTATGGTCGGGTGGAGAGGGGACGTCATCAACTGCTCGTGTCCAGTCATGATGACCACAACTTTGTGTCCAGTGAAACTGCCAGATTGCTGAGCCAGGTATTGCGCGCATCCCAGCAGTTCCATCAGATACCTGAGTCAATTACAGGAGGCAAAAATGATGTAATTAATTCTTTCCTATGGTTTACTTCTAGAAAACAGTGTATTTCAATATTCATTCTTCTTTCTCGTTTCATTGATCAGTTTTTAATAAATAAGAGCGGGCACTATAAAATAAACCTTGTACTTTATCACAACTATTTCGTTTCAATTTATTTTTACTTACCCTATTTTTCAACTGCATCATATTGCTAAAAAAGCAGTTAACAAAATCTAATGTGTAATTTTGTTTTGATTCCTGCAAATTTTCCCCTCGTCCCCGATATGTGGTGGTCTCAGGGTAAATTATGAGCAAAACAGCAATATGAAAGATTAGTGAGAGAGTGCATGGAAAGAAGTAGGACTTACCAGTAGCCCCTGCCAACTACTGACATCTAATACTGTAAACATATCCACATAAATAGCATAATATTCTGTCCTCTACAGAAATTCTTTGGATCATAGCCTTTTGTGTCTCAAAGACTTTACACTTCAAATTAGCACCACTTACATATGCCTTAGTCTGCAGTGATGAAGAAAGACATGAAATAGTTGTCCATAGCCTGTTGGGACAAAGACTAGACAAATAGCCTGCAGACTGGAATACTTTGTTGACATGCATTGAAAGGAAACAGAAGGATAAACAATGCTGCTGGTTATGCCACCCACAGCAAAAAGAACATTCTTCTTGTTGATTACCATTCAACCTTTGTATTGTATATATATGGTATCGATGGCTGAGTGGTTAGGCTGCCAGACTTGGGATCATGAGGTCCTGGGTTCAAATCCTAGCACAACTAGGTCTGACCCTGTGTTCCTTGGGGAAAAACACAAGACGTATTTTCCCCATTCGACCCATGTGTTTAAATGGGTACAGGCACTAGCTTTGGAGTAAAAACCTGCATCAGACTAGTGTCCTATCCAGGAGGTGATTATTACCACCTGTTCTGCTTCACACTATAGAAGCCGGAATGAGCTATGGCTCTATGGGTCATAACAGCATTGAAGGAATTTTACTTTACTACTTTACTTTGTATTGTATATATCTTACTTGGTATTTACAGTGGAAAGAATATATAATGTGCCCCTATTCCATCATTCAATATTGTCTCATTCCATAAATAAACTTCCGTGCATGAAATCAATAAAAAAAAAAAAAGTTAGAAATTCAATGGGTTAATGATAGGCATATATCAAATATTACCAAATTTCTCTGTTTCTTTTCTTTACTTGACCATGGTGGGAAGATGGCATTGTTTCATTGGTCTTCTGTGCACGGATATATCTGGAACAGACAATAAATCGTAAATAATTCCGTGAGGCTTAAGTAAAACTCTTACCATTTCAGTCTTTCTCTTTTTATTTCAGAGAGGCATGTTAAAGGACATCAATGGAGTTTTTAAAAATTTGATTTTATTTACCCACATCCACAACTAAGGTGATCTCGGGAGTTTTGACGGGACTTTAAATTTTGCCCAGACTGCCCTGTAAACAGCCAAGGGATCTTTAACGTGCACAGTGTTGTGATCTGCATACGTGACCTCCTTTTTCATTGTCTGTCTCCGATAGGACTAGGTGTTCATCCACCTACCTGGACCAGGGGGCTAGATTTTGCTCTAAAAAAACTCTAGAAAATTGTTCAACAGTCGGCAGGGCTCGAACCCAATACCTTTTGGTTGAGAGGCCGACACCTTACCTTTGGACTACCGAGTCCCCCTAATAAATGGAGGAAAAGAGCTATTGATTTAGATTGCAAACAGGGTGGGTGACCTTGAACCAACCACTCACCTGTTTCCCTTTCTCAGCTGTGCTTCTAACCATCTGATGGCCTCTCTGGCATGGGAGGTTTCCTTCTTCTCCATGTCCAGTTTGTCAACCACTGAAACAACACAGGGAAAAAGAAAGAAAGAATCAACTATAAGGCAAGGAGGGGGGGGAGGGCATGTTTGTGTTTGTTTGTTTTCATTCAAATTCACCACGTCCACCTTGTGCGGTGAAGTCAGGGGTGTATTAAGAGGAAGCAACAAGATGAGAGAGATATAAGCGAAAGAAGTAGGACCTACCAGATGGGAAAGAAGTAGTACCTACCAGACAGAAAGAAGTAGTACCTACCAGACAGAAAGAAGTAGTACCTACCAGCGGAAAGAAGTAGTACCTACCAGGAAAGAAGTAGTACCTACCAGACAGAAAGAAGTAGGACCTACCAGACAGAAAGAAGTAGGACATACCAGACAGAAAGAAGTAGGACATACCAGACAGAAAGAAGTAGGACATACCAGACAGAAAGAAGTAGGACATACCAGACAGAAAGAAGTAGGACATACCAGACAGAAAGAAGTAGGACCTACCAGACAGAAAGAAGTAGGACCTATCAGACAGAAAGAAGTAGTACCTACCAGACAGAAAGAAGTAGTACCTACCAGACAGAAAGAAGTAGTACCTACCAGACAGAAAGAAGTAGTACCTACCAGACAGAAAGAAGTAGGACCTACCAGACAGAAAGAAGTAGGACATACCAGACAGAAAGAAGTAGGACATACCAGACAGAAAGAAGTAGTACCTACCAGACAGAAAGAAGTAGTACCTACCAGACAGAAAGGAGTAGTACCTACCAGACAGAAAGTAGTACCTACCAGACAGAAAGGAGTAGGACCTACCAGACAGAAAGAAGTAGTACCTACCAGACGGAAAGAAGTGGGACATACCAGACAGAAAGAAGTAGGACATACCAGACAGAAAGAAGTAGGACATACCAGACAGAAAGAAGTAGTACCTACCAGACAGAAAGAAGTAGTACCTACCAGACAGAAAGAAGTAGGACATACCAGACAGAAAGAAGTGGGACATACCAGACAGAAAGAAGTGGGACATACCAGACAGAAAGAAGTGGGACATACCAGACAGAAAGAAGTAGGACATACCAGACAGAAAGAAGTAGGACATACCAGATAGAAAGAAGTAGTACCTACCAGATAGAAAGAAGTAGTACCTACCAGACAGAAAGAAGTGGGACATACCAGACAGAAAGAAGTAGTACCTACCAGACAGAAAGAAGTAGGACATACCAGACAGAAAGAAGTAGGACATACCAGATAGAAAGAAGTAGTACCTACCAGACAGAAAGAAGTAGTACCTACCAGACAGAAAGAAGTAGTACCTACCAGACAGAAAGAAGTAGGACATATCAGACAGAAAGAAGTAGTACCTACCAGACAGAAAAGAAGTAGTACCTACCAGACAGAAAGAAGTAGTACCTACCAGCGGAAAGAAGTAGTACCTACCAGACAGAAAGGAGTAGTACCTACCAGACAGAAAGAAGTAGTACCTACCAGCGGAAAGAAGTGGGACATACCAGACAGAAAGAAGTAGTACCTACCAGACGGAAGGAAGTGGGACATACCAGACGGAAAGAAGTAGAACATACCAGTAGCACGGCTAACCATCCAGTCAAAGATAAGGCAATGGGCCATTTACACGATGGAGAGTAAAACTAAGATCCATACTCAAAATAGAGCTTAGGGTAACCAAGGGTAGAGTCCTGAGTTTTCTAGGCATGCGGCATAATATGTTGGCAGTTTACCATTGCTGCCATCGCTGCCTTTACTTTCAACAAGTCTGAATAGACATAGCTATCCACTCTACTGCTGGGTCAACAGAAAGGCCAGCAAACTTTGTCCAGACTGGGAATCAAACTCGGGCCTCCTGTGTGGTAATCACACGCTCTACCGACAGAGCTACCGATGCAGAGTATATAGTGCAGTAGAAATAAACGGCATAAGGAGGTGTTGGAATCTCATAGACACAAAGACAAGACAAACGAAACACAAGGGAATAAATCAGAGATTTTCCAGGATTAAAGTAGTATTTTTTGTTTGTTTGATCAAGTTGTATCAGTAAAGCTTACCTCATCCACCATGTGCAGTGTTCACAATGTGAATTGAGAGGAATCGACGAGATGCAGGATAAGTTAAAGAGTAGGAAAGGAAAGAAGTGGGACCAACTAGCATAGCCAACAGCCGATGTTTGATCAAGTATTAACCTACATATGCAAGGGAATATGCAAGGGGAAAAAACGCTGTCCAGGCAGCACCGAAAGGTGTCGCGCCTGTGCCACGCCTGACATTCCAATTTCTTTAAAGACAGGAATAAAGACCATCATCGAGCTTATGCTCAATGCAACAAGAGGCACCCGTGTTGTACACGTGAGCAAATAGGGTAAATATTCTGGCCAAAGGAGAACCCCCTCCCCCCGCCCCACGAAATGTCCGAAATGGGGCTCAAACCCAGTATCTCTGGGTCATACTCATAGTGCAATGCCTTCAACCACTCGGCCATTTCGTCCCCTGGGTTTAATCTAGAGCTCAAGTAGGTGCAGTGACTAGTGATAGTAGGGGTGAGGGGAAGGAAGACGCTAGAGGCTACATTTGTTGTGCCTCTCATACATGGAACTCGCAGATATATATATATATATATATATATATATATATATATATATATATATATATATATATATATATATATATATATATATATATGTGTGTGTGAGAGAGAGAGAGAGAGAGAGAGAGAGAGAGAGAGAGAGAGAGAGAGAGAGAGAGAGAGAGAGAGAGAGAGAGAGAGAGAGAGAGAGAGAGAGACAGACAGACAGACAGACAGACAGACAGACAGACAGAAAAACTCTGGTTTTGACTGTAATTTACCCTGTCAACAGTAAATGTGTACACAAGGTGATCTCAGGATGGATGAAGTAAGAAAACAGTAAGAATACATTATTATGTGAAAGAGTGGAAGGAGGACATGGAACTACCAGCAACGTCTGCTTTTGTTTGTTTCTTTGAAATTTACCCCGTTCACCAATGCAGTGATTTCAGGGTGAATTAAGAGGAGAAACAGCAAGATGAAAGATAGTGGGAAAAAAGAAGCAAAAAGAAAGAAATAGGACCTACCCAACCGCACCCCAACAAGATAACAGACATGATATAATGTTACGTAAATAACGGAACGAAAGAGGCAAAGCAACATCTACACAGCACCTACATACCTATCTAGTATCTATCTATCCACCTACCTATCTATGTACCTTTCTACTTACCTACCAATATACATACGTGTATACATTGATTGATTGAAATTCACCCCGTCCATCATTATAGGGAAACAATAAGATCAAAGGAAATGAGAGTGAAAGGAAAGAAATACGACCTACCAGCAGCCCCTGCCAACCACTCATACATACATACATTACATACATACAAACAAACATAAATGCATACACACTATCTCTCCTCTCTCACTCACACACACACACAAACAATACATACACACGTTATATTGCGCAGCCGGCACAGTGTACAAATAAGGCACACGGATAATATCGATTCATGTTATTTGTTTTCACTCAAAGGGGGAAGGGGTGGGGGAGAGGAGCGGAGTGACGAAAGCGTCAACAGAAAGCGAAAACCCCGGGAAGACGCCAAATATTTGAACACTTTGACATTGTCAAACAAGTAAAATATCAACAAGACGTATTCAAGCGGCCACGACAACGCCGGGGGGGGGAGCAACGGGATAAAGACGGAAGCGAGCAAACTTGTGTCTATTTACATTTTATTATTATGATTTCTTTGTCTCTCCCCCCCACATGCGGTGATCTCAGGGTGAATTAAGAGGACACAAACAAGATTCACATTATTTTAGGCTTTGTTTTAAAGTTATCTTGACCATCGTACGTGGTGATCTCAGGGTGAGTTAAGAGGAAACGAAAGGAAAGACACGAGCAGAGCGAAAGTTGGTACCCACCAACGACTCACGTATCAACAGGACAAAATGCACATAGAAAAGTCAAAGGAAAGAAGTAGGACCTATCAGTAACCCCCAACTACCCAGAGAGAGAGAGAGAGAGAGAGAGAGAGAGAGAGAGAGAGAGAGAGAGAGAGAGAGAGAGAGAGAGAGAGAGAGAGAGAGAGAGAGAGAGACCGACAGACAGATAGACAGACAGACAGACAAAGAGACAGACAGACATAAACAGACATACTCACTCACACACATAACATACACACAGAAACAAAGATGGCACGCTCATGTGCAAACCATACACCACACACACACACACACACACACATACACACACCTACACACGCATGTATTATAGAGCACCCAAGCCCAACAATTAAGCCAGCTACGGTTACACTTTGCAATCCCCGTAGGGGAACAGGTGATCTGACGGGTGTTTCTATCTCCATCTGTCTGTCTGTCTGTCTTGGCCCCTTCCACTCTTGATATTCACGCCAAAGAGCTGATTTACACATTTGTGTATACCTGTGTGTCCATACGTATGTGTGTGCGACTGTGTCCTGGACCTCCACTGTGTCCACGAATGAACGTAAGCCCACGTGTGTGAATGAGTGTGTGTGTGTATGTCTGGAAACGTGTGTAAGTCTGTGTGTGTGTGTGTGTCCCTAAGAGGCAAAGTATAAGAAGAAGAATAATAACTCTTTATTTGTCCGATAGGAAAATTGCTTATAAGTGTGAATCCACCAGTGTATGCGTTTCATGCGTGGGTTTGGGTTTGGGTTTGTGTGTGTATGAGAGTGTGTGTGAGTGTGTGTGTGTGTGTGTGTGAGTCCGTGTGTGTAGCTACTTGTGTGTGTAGCTGCTTGTGTGTCTCCCGACGCAGCAGCTGACCACACCATCAATATCAACCTGATAATGCAGTAAAGTTGAGGAAATTACTACTAGGTGTGTGTGGGGGTGTGTCTCGGTCGATTGACGCTTTAGAGGTGGTGCTATTGTCGGGTGGGTGGCTTCAACCTAAAGGCTTAACCCTTTGCTGGTGATACTTGTCCAGTGACCTTTAGTCAGTTGGCTGAGGAGAAGTCAGCAATGTTTGTATTGTGTGGGTGTGTGGTCTTTTAGATCATAACACAATGAGAAAATGGCGACCGTCGTCAATCTGTAGTCCTGTCGATGGTGTTATTTGTGACGATGTGGATTGCTGTCGATATAATGTCGTGACTTCAATAATGATGACGATGATAAGTTGTCCACTTTTCCACATCATAGTCCTCTTCTTCTTATCATGATCGCTATTGTTACTATTGTTACTATAATAATATTGTTCTTCTTCTTATCATGATCGCCATTGTTACTATAATAATATTGTTCTTCTTCTTATCATGATCGCTATTGTTTCTATAATAATACTGTTCTTTTTATCATGATCGCTATTGTTGCTATATTGTTCTTCTTCTGCTTCTTCTCCGTTTCCTCATTCTTCTTCTTATTATTATTAGGAGTAGTAGTAGTAGTAGTAGTAGTAGTAGTAGTAGTAGTAGTAGTAGTAGTAGTAGTAGTAGTAGTAGTAGTAGTAGTAGTAGTAGTAGTCGTACTAGAAGTAGTAGTAGTAGTAGTAGTAGTAGTAGTAGCAGCAGCAGCAGTAGTAGTAGTAGTAGTTGTCGTACTAGAAGTAGTAGTAGTAGTAGAAGAAGAAGTAGTAGTAGTAGTAGTAGTAGTCGTAGTAGTAGTAGTAGTAGTAGTAGTAGTAGTAGTAGTAGTAGTAGTAGTAGTAGTAGTAGTAGTAGTAGTAGTAGTATTTTCATCATTATTAATCTTTTTATCACTATCATTATTATTATTATTATTATTATTATTATTATTATTATTACATTTTTCATTATTATTATCATCATCATCGATAGTATTATTATTATTATTATTATTATTATTATTATTATTATTATTATTATTATTATTATTATTATTATTATTATTATTATTATCATCATCATCATTATAATCCTTAATGTTATCAATATTAAGACAATGATGATGATGATTATTATTATTATTGTTATCATTGTTATTATCATTATCATAATTGTCATGACCATATATATGATTATTAATGTTATCGTAATGCAAGCGGTTTTTTTACAAGAAGGCTCAAACAGCGAGATATGTCTAATAATGGTGGTGGTGGTGGTGTTTTAAAAAATATTTTTATATATCAATTCCCGCGTTGGAAACAACAAAGTCCGTACCACTTGACTATTGCCACAGGACACCAATGTGAATATTACTATGATATGTGTGTATATATGTGTATATGTATGTATGTGTATGTGTATGTGTATATATATATATATATATATATATATATATATATATATATATATATATATATATATATATATATATATATATATATATATGTATATGTTATGAATATAACCACGGACAACATGTTGATTGATGTCTCATGTAGCCTACGTATTTCTAAATCAACTAATTAGTTCTATGCCATACGTTTAATTGCAGTCATGTAATTCATGTAATTCTAGTCTTTGGTTTCAATGCCTTTATATTTTAAGATGTAATCTAATTTTGAACCATAAATGATTATGATTTGTATCAATGTTTTTACTATGTACTACATGATATATGTGTAATTTATGGATATTTAATATATTGTAAAGCGCTTGGAGCCTGTTTTAGGGGATTAAGCGCTCTATAAGTGTTTAGTATTATTATTATTATTATTAGGACACAACTTCCGCATCCCAGGCTGATTCGTCCACCATTGCGGTGATCTCAGGGTGAATCAAGAAGAGACATCCGGCAAGATGACCAGTGAAAGAAGGAAAGAAATAAATAGGGACCTATCAGTAGCTCCTGCCAACCACCCGCGTGTGTCAGACATCATTTCCAGTACAGTCGCCCCCCCCCCGCTCCCCCACTTTCTTCCCATGGTCTTTCATTAAATGTGACGTGACCGCCCACATGCGCCAGCAGAGTCATCGTCGCCCCATGACAAAATCGCGGTTGCCATGGTTTTGTTTCGTTGTAATTCACTGTCCACCTACATGATTGAGTGGCGTCGGTGGTCGAGCGGTTAGACTGCCAGACTGGGGGTCATGAGGTCCCGAGTTCGAATTCTAACAAAGCCAGGTCCGTCGTTGCGTTCCTTGGGAAAGACACTTAACACACATTTTCCCCACTCTACCCAGGTGCAAATGAATACAAGCACTAGATTGGGAGTAAAAACCTGCGTCAGACCAGCGTCCTGGCCAGGGGTGATTATTGTCACCTGTTTCGCTTCACGCTATAGAAACCGGGATAAGCTCCGGCTTTATGGGCCTTAAAGGAACTCTGCTGCTTACGTACATGATACACGTTTTTATCTCAGAGAGAACTGAGAAGGAACAGCGAGATGAAAGGTGAGTGTAAGACGGAAAGGAAAGAGGTATGACCTACCCCCTACTAGCAGGACAGGGCCCGCCAACAACAGTGTCATGGACACGACAACAAGAAGAAGATAAATGCGTGATAAACATAACCCGTCGTGTATTTAAAGTTTAAAATGACGTTTCATTATCAAGATAATAAAATGACGGGAGGCTGCGAACATATCGGATCCCGAGTTGATTTCCTTGTCATAGTATATTATTACGTCTGGTTAGTTTGTCACACCCACAAGACAGAGGTCGGGGCTAAGGAAGTGCAAATTAACACCGCCAATCGGGATGGGAGAAGAAGTGCAACACCGGGGCAAGAGGCCAGCCAGAGTTATAATATTTCATGATGGATTTCAAAATCACTTTTTCGCTTTTTCCCCCTTCTTCTTGATTTTTTCTTCAGCTTCTGCTTTCCTTCCTTCCTTATTTATTTCTTCCTTCGTTTCTCCTTCTTCTTTATAGTTATCATAACCATCATCATCTTATTATTATTATTATTATTATTATTATTATTATTATTATTCATTTCCCCTTTTCTCTCTCTCTTTTCCTTTTTCATCTTCCTTTTCGGGCCCAAAGAAATCAGGGTTTGAATCGACGACCGTCACTGTCTCAAGCCACGACTGTCTACCGTAAGACCACTGACGCCCCTTCACTTGGACAACATTGAAAGCTAAACCGTTTCCTTACAATGGGAACCACGGAACCCCGTAGGACTGTTACACAACGTGAAAAGGATGGGACGCACCATCTCTCCATTGGTCACGTAAACAGTGTGATTAACAGGGTTGTGTTTAGTTGCCATACGTCAAGTATGACTGGCTTCCCTTTTGACCATTCTGATTGGTCGAAACTTTTCAGGTATAAACGTTCATCAATCAAAACGCTGAAACACAAAAGCAGACTTGCAAGGTGTCTGCCGCTGAATACTGCCCTGGGCATAGCCTGGATTAGCCTGATAGTCACCGCTCTCCAATGGGTTGGGTTTTTTACCCCCAGACATTTAAAATATAAATAAGAAAAAAAGAAGAAAAAAAAGAAAGAAAGAAAAAAAAAGAAAAAAAAGAAAAAAAAAGAAAAAACGGCTCAAGCCTACTAGCCAGAGCATTTTAATCTACATCAGATCTGGTTCTTTTTGTCTTTCCTTTTAACTTTAGTCTCAGGCGGAAGGCTAAATTTGACTGTCAGCAATATCATGTTCTAGTGACAGTGTTGTGAGTTTGTAATCATGACGACACCCTGAACGTTTGAGGAATGTACTTCTTCTGCTTTCCTCATTCGACTCAAGTCAGTGAGTAGCCAGCTGGAGGCATAGAAAGACCTTGTCAGAGTGTTAGCACAAAGAACATATCAGGCTGTTTTACCGTATGCTCCCCTTGGAGTTGAAAAGGACTACGAATGAAATGGCACATTGGCAGGGGGGGGGGTTAGATTTGTTTAATTGACATTTATCCCGTCCACCATTGTGATGATCTCAGGGTGAATCAAGGTGAATCAAGGGAAAACAGCAAAACAAAAGAGAACTGAAAGAGTAAATTAAAAGAAGTAGAACCTACCAATAGCACGCGCCAACCATCCACGGGAGGGGAGGGGGAGGGGAGGGGTAGATAACTTGTGTAAAATCGGTGAGCCTGCACTTTAGCAGGGATTCGGACAATAAATCCATCTTTTCCTTTATCATTAAATGAATGGACAAGCAAATAAACTAGCAAACTTAAGAAGAAAAGACCCCACACACAAACCAACCCCTCCCCGAAGCAAATCCGAAAACAAATAAACTCTCTAACACGAGATTCCATACACAGATATCATGAAGATTAAAAATCCCCGCAGTAGTAAAAGCTACCAGAGTAAAATCTTTAAATATTAAAACCAACACCTCGAGATCGCTGTTTATTAAGGACTTCTGCCAGCTTTTTAGAACGTATTGCATAGTTGTCTCCCTTGTGTCAATATTTGCTTGTGCTACAAATACAATAATGGCGTTGTTGCCTCCAGTTCTTGTGTGAACTTTAATCTTTATATTCTTGTTTACTGCATTACATTTCTAAACTGGTCTTGTTAACAAAGTGAAGACTTGTTTAACATGAGATTTAAGAAGAAGAAATAGCACCGGCTACCTCTGGCTGAAAAAACGTGACAATGATAGGAAACAAGAAACAAAGGACAAATCACAAAGGAGGCACAGTGAAGTCAAAAGTGATATGCACTCATTTTACCCCCAAGTAGAACAATGCTGTGGGGTGAGTTGCCAACGGAGCGAAAACTTTTAAAACAGAATTAAGCACATCCCTTAAATTAATATCAGATTAACAGTTTGTGGTTATATCTTAAATTGTGCACACTAACGGTAGTAATACTCAAGAATTGAGGTAGTCAGTTAGGAAGAAGAAGAAGAAGAAGAAGAAGAAGAAGAAGAAGAAGAAGAAGAAGAAGAAGAAGAAGAAGAAGAAGAAGAAGAAGAAGAAAAAAGAAGAAAAGGAGAAGAGACAAAGGAGAATGAGGATGAGAAGGAGGAAAAAGAATGAGGACCTCAAGAAGAAGAAAGAAGAAGAGAAGAAGGAGGAGGAAGAAGGAGGAGGAAGAAGAAGAAGAAGAAGAAGAAAAGAAGAAGAAGAAGAAGAAGAAGAAGAAGAAGAAGAAGAAGAAGAAGAAGAAGAAGAAGAAGAAGAAGAAGAAGAAGAAGAAGAAGAAGAAGAAGAAGAAGAAGAAGAAGAAGAAGAAGAAGAAGAAGAAAAAGAAGAAGAAGAAGAAGGAATACTCTTTTCACTCAATGCTTTCCCTTTTTATTATCAATTGTTCTTTTTTTTTTTTCCTTTGTTTATTTGACCATGTAGCAACCAAACATTTTCCTGCCTCATCCTGCCCTCTACAGGTCTCCCTACGTTTACATGTAACTTTTATTCTTGATTGACAGAAAAACAACCGAACCCAACTAAATAAACAAAGAAATGAATACACAAGGTAGAGATGCACTGACGAAGACACAAGTTTGTTTTATTTCATTGAAATATATGATTCCACCATGTGCCACCATGTGCGGTGATCTCAGGGTGAATTAAGAGGAAACAGTTCTATAGAAGATACTGAAAGAATGAAAGGAAAGGAATAGGACCTACCAGTAGAGTTCTCCAACTGCCTACAATACACAAGGATTTATTGACAAACCCAATACCAATGTGTATATTGAAAGGAAAAACAAATAATGACAAATATGACCAGAGGCAAACAACAAGAATTTTCTAACAGCAGAGGCAAACAACAAGAATTTTCTAACAGCAGAGGCAAACAACAAGAATTTTCTAACAGCAGAGGCAAACAACAAGAATTTTCAAAGCAGAGGCAAACAACAAGAATTTTCTAACAGCAGAGGCAAACAACAAGAATTTTCTAACAGCAGAGGCAATCAACAGCAGAGGCAATCAAAGAATTTTCTAACAGCCAAACCTTTAAAGTAGGGATACAAATTTTCCAGACAAATTGAGAAGCAATAAAACAAAAACAAAAATACGTTCATAGTGACAGATGGAGTGGAAAACAATGGTAAACTGCCACATTATACTGTATGCCTAGGAAAAAAAGTGGCGTAAGTGGCTGAGTGGTTAGGCTGCTAGACTAAGGATCATGAAGTCCCAGGTTCGAATCCTAGTAAAGCTTGTTCCAACGTTGTGCTCCTTGGGAAAAACACCTAGCACCCATTTCCCCTCTTCCTGCCTTAGAAACTATCTCTAACCTTGTAAGTCAAGGAGTGGACTTGTTTAGATCTTTCATAAAGTTCAAATCTAACTGTGTAATTCCATTTTGTGCACGATTCATTTCTTCTCTTTCCATTTACTACTTTGTAAAAACTACTGAAATTATTAAATTGAAATCCGAAAAGCATAACATAGTGTTTCCAGCCCTTTTCGACGATCCATTACATTTTTTGCTTCTCCTGAAAAATAACGTCAGGCAAACTTACGTGTTTAGACAGTTTCACCAACGATATGTAATACGCCATATCAAAGCTCAGAGAGGTTTATTCTGAGCAGTTAGCGTATAAATGTATAAAGCTTTATTGGAAAACTGATTCAAATAATATTAGAGATCACAAAAGGATAGTTAAACAAAGTCAAACAAAGAAAAGCTAAAATTTAGATAAAAAGGTGGAGAAACACTTTTCTTCAAACTCGCAGTGGAATCAATCAGAGGGAAATAAAAAGAAATATAAAAACAAGCAAACCCAGAGATAAAGCGAAATATTAAAATGGAATAGGGAAGACTTACCCGCTAACGGAATCACCACAATGCATCTGGCAGTTTCGGCAATGTCTTTCACACGAGTCAAGCTATTGCATAGGGCTTCTGTGTCTACAACAACATAGGGCGGAAACAGAGGTGTCTCCCCTGTCTTAAGGCTGCCCTCCAGTTCATTCACTTCAGCCTAGAGATAAATAAAACAGATAAATTACTGTAACAGTAAAGAATAAAAATATGAAAACAAAACCCAGAGAGGAGCACCCAGGAGTGATGAACTAGGTACTGCCAGGCTTCCTTTTTTATTAAAGTGGCAGAAAGTAAGAAGAGACACCACAATGGCAAGCACTCACCATGGGGATAAAGAGGAAAGCCAAGGCCATGAAGTCAGTCGACATCATGGGCAACAAGCTTCAAGTCAAAAAAGTTAAGGGCCAAACACTTGATCAACAGGGGGTTCTCTTCTTCTGAAGACTCTCTGTCTTTAGCTCCTCTTGAGATTATGTCCATATATCCATTCCTAATCATTTAGTTATTTACTACTTTTTTTGGTAACTCTCTCAAAGGTCATCTATGCCGCACAAAGTCATCTGATTTTGTCAAACGTTGGTCTCATTTACATGAAATCAACATTTGGAACTAAACAAAAGACCTGATCTTCTACACTAATGATTAAAATTACAGAGTTTTCAAGCACTCAAAAATTGAACATAAAAATAAAAGTAAGAAAGATTAAAAATGAACATTTATTCTATGTATGACACAATTTCTTGTCATATAGCAAGATATAAAAACAATCGATGAACAAAAAGATAGGAACAGAACACACTGGAAGGCATCTGCGGAGGGATTCATCCTGCAGTGGATGGACGATGATCCGTTACATTTTTTGCTTCTCCTGAAAAATGACGTCAGGCAAACTTACGTATTTAGACAGTTTCACCAACGATATGTAATGCGCCATATCAAAGCTCAGAGAGGTTTATTCTGAGCAGTTAGCGTATAAATGTATAAAGCTTTATTGGAAAACTGATTCAAATAATATCAAGCATGGCACTATTTAAAAATAGGAGATAACAAATGAACAGTTTTCAAAACAATGGCTATTCTGTAAATAATGTAATGAAAAGAAAACTCACTTGTAACCTCAATTGTGCCATGTCTCTCATCAACTGGTTCCTTCGACTTTCGGTGTCCCTCTTACAGAGAGAGAAAAAAGAGAAAAAAACTTCATCAATTTTGAAAAAAATAATAAAAATGGCATTTATATAAAAATAACCGAAACAAAACTTTCTTTGCTTTTTAATTTGTTCCTAATTGAAATGAAAACATGGTCATAGCAGTAATAAGGATAGTGAAGAAGGCAAAAGAATTCTTTGAGCTTATTTTGCACATTTTATGGTAAGAATATAAAACTACTTGGAAACAGACAGAAAGATAAATAATATGCAGGGTCTGAGTAAGGATAAACATTATCAAGCTAAACAATCTTTATCAGTGATGTTAGGTAGTCAGTGAAAGTAAGAAAGAGAAAAAAGTTATGATGTGCCACTTTAATGTCAGATTAACAGTGTCAGACACTCAGCGTAAGATAAAGAGATACTTCTTACTAATGTTTTTAATTTTAAAAATATGTTTTACTATATAATTTACATTATGAATGTTTCAAAGCCAAACAAATCAGAAAGGGCAAAAGAAAAATAGATCTTGGAGACACTTTACAAGAATGAGATTTAAAAATTTTCTTTGCACTTTCGTACAGTGGCAAAATGAAATTAGATTTTCTCAACAGCTGAAATGAGATCTAAACTGATAGATTTCAGTATTCCTGCAACTCAAATTCAATGTAACTAGAAAGAGACTTCACATGTGACATAGATTACAAAGGAACAATTTCTATGCAGGTGAATGAGATTTGACGCACCATTTTAGCCATTGAGTCCTTGTCATTTCCTTGCAGATTAGAATCTGATGGAGGGCCAATGAATAAGGCAGTTTCGGGCTGATAGGAAAATTCAATGTTTTCCACTGAGGTTGTCAAGAAGTAGCCAAATCGTCGTAGACAACAAATTCTCAGGAAGGCCTAATGAAAGAAAGAAAATGTAAAACCTTCATCAAAGGAAGCGGGTCTTGGTGAGAAATGGGGAAATCATTTTTTTGTATGATGTATGTCTTTTTATTAAAATTTTTTGTAATACATTGCTTGATGGTGTTGGTCTATACTGAAAATGAAAGGACTTTTATTACTACTATTACTACCATCCCTATGAGACGTCGGTGGCGAGCGGTTAGGCTATATATTTTCCAAAAACTCTACCCAGTTGCAAATGGGTACAAGCACTAACTTGGTACTGCTATCACTACTACTATTATTACTAATGCTGAAACTATCACTACTACTATTATTTTTACTACTGCTGGTACTACTATCACTACTATTATTATTACTACTACTGCTGGTACTACTATCAACTACTATTATTATTACTTTTACTGCTGGTACTACTATCTCTACTACTATTATTACTATGACTGCTGGTACTATTATCACTACTATTATTATTACTACTACTGCTGGTACTACTATCAACTACTATTATTATTACTACTACTGCTGGTATTACTATCTCTACTACTATTATTACTACTACTGCTGGTACTACTATCACAACCACTATTATTATTACTACTACTGCTGGTACTACTATCACTACTACTACTACTATTATTACTACTACTGCTGGTACTACTATCACTACTACTATTATTACTACTACTGCTGGTACTACTATCACTACTACTATTATTACTACTACTGCTGGTACTACTATCACTACTACTATTATTACTACTACTGCTGGTACTACTATCACTACTACTATTATTACTACTACTGCTGGTACTACTATCACTACTACTATTATTACTACTACTGCTGGTACTACTATCACTACTATTATTATTTCTACTAAAGCTGGTACTACTATCACAACTACTATTATTACTACTACTGCTGGTACTACTATCAACTACTATTATTACTACTACTGCTGGTACTATATCTCTACTACTATTATTACTATGACTGCTGGTACTACTTTCAACTACTATTATTACTACTACTGCTGATACTACTATCACTACTACTATTATTTCTACTACTGCTGGTACTACTATCAACTACTATTATTTCTACTACTGCTGATACTACTATCACTACTACTATTATTTCTACTACTGCTGGTACTACTATCACTACTACTATTATTTCTACTACTGCTGGTACTACTATCACTACTAATATTATTTCTACTACTACTACTATCAAATGCACTATTATTATAACAAATGCACTAATTGTTTCCATTTATTCCCATTTCCCTGTTATTAAAAATATATATATCAAGAAAAAACTTTCTCCCACACGATTTATCAGGATCATCCAAACATCATTCTTAAGATGCCGTTTCATCCAGCTGGGTCAAGTAAACAATGGTCATCATCTAACACAGGCCCTCAACAGTGACTCTTACTCTTCCTGCCAGACAGTCTGGCATCACGACAATTGATGCTTTGCACAGACAAAATGAATGATGGTCTAAATTCATCATTGCCTAACATACGTTACAAAAACAATTGAGGCTAATTGTTGTCAACCACATCAAAGATGCGTGTCCAACCAATATGGTGTTGGTGAATGAGTAAACTTTCATTGATTTGTTGTTCTCTTGTAAGGTTGTAATGGAGTCACTGGCTACATAAAGTTCTGTCCGCCTACGAGCATTGTCTGCTTACCAGCACGATTCTACAAATGCCCAAAGGGCATGTTCTTACACTGCTGCTACTGTACTAACACAAAAAAGCCAATAAGAAACAACCCCCTCAATAAACCGGAGAGACGTTCCGCATGCAAGCGGCTTTAGCCAAGCGATGGGCAAGCAGCTTGGGGCGCTAGACAAGTCAATTGGCGCACTAGGCAAGCCGCCTGCTAGTCAAGGCTCGTGAAAAAACAAAATGGTGACGCCCTTACAGCTCAACACATTCAATGGTTAATCAAATTAAACCTTCTGCCTGGGGATAGGTATACATCAGTCAAAGAGAATAAATCCATGCATCAAATTCATACAAGGTCTTCGACTCATTTGATTGTTTTTATTCATAAGCATTGATATCATAATTTTAACGGGCGCCGACACATCACCTACAATTTCAGTTTTACATATTAGAGAGTTCCCTTTCCTGCTGTCTTGTCAGAAGAAGGCAAGCAAGCCGCTTGGAAAGTGGTGAGACAAATTGCTTGGCTCAGATACGGAGGAATAATTTGTCACAAACAAGTCCATTGCTCATCACATTCGTAGTTTTCAAGACAAACATATAGTTAGAAGAGGACCAGCATGAGTCCATGAATAGATGAGGTAAATGAGTCAGCCAGTGGCCGAGGTGAGAACAATGGTGTGATTGGTTGCAGTTTTTCACACATAGGTATTGACAAGGCCCAAGGTACAGCATTAAACTGAATTCTTTTCCCAAGGCGTGTATGGAAAGTCAGTTTAAAGAGTCACGGTTGAACATTGTAGGAATTTAATTTATTGTTGTTTATTGTAATGGAAATCAGTTACGTTCACAAAACATATTAAAATCAATTTTATTTTATGAATAACGATGAAAAATGTATTGAAGTCGAAAAGATGTGAAATTTGAAGCTTAATCTCTCATATCATAATATAAATGAAAGGACGTGAGAATACACTTAATGCTACAATATATCAAACAAATTCAAATGTCAAGGCAGCTTCAATCAAATGTCTTTTCTGTGACCAAATATATATTTTCTATAATGAAATTTATAGATCACGGTAAATTAAGTATCCTTGGAATTTCTATATTCCCAATTAATGCAAACCTTTTCTGCGTTTCCACTAGATTTGGAAAAAAACTCACAGTGACTGTGCTGACATGGTAATATGACAAAACGCCTTACTACTACTAGCAAAAACATTGTTTGAAGAAAATCGGGATTTAAATGTTCGTTCAATTCCTTTGAAAGTAGACATTTTTAAACAGTGTTATGGCTGAAAGTGGCTGCAATTCTTGTTTCTCTGATTGCATGTAATTTACAAAATCGCATCTTTAATAAATATATCATTGTGTAAAGTCTTTTGTCAGATCCTATTGATGTAATTTAAGGCACAAGCTTTTTGTCAGATCACAGCGAGTCTGTCAAATGAAAAACCAACTGAAAGACCTTTGCACGGCACTTTGTCAAATTACGACCAGTTCAGTCACCAAGTAAATGTCCTTTGTAAGGCGCTATGAAGGTGTTTTGGGAGATATGACAAGGTAAGTTAACTCAGTAAAAGGACGCACGCTAGGTAGCCGGCTGTGTTTAGGCCGACAAAACCCGGCCGTCCATTAACTGCTTCCCACTGTTCAAGCCGGCCAAACTCATTCAACGATCAGATTGGCTCGTCAAACTTATTTTTGATATTCTAGAAAGCTCATTGGTCCATTTGAGCCTCCTTTTGACATTTAAGGTCATGATCCTAACATAGTAGCGTCACTTTCTGCAGAGCCCGTCATTGATCATATTTTGTTGTTGTACTGCGTCTGTGCAACACACACGCTTTTCATCGCCCTCCTTCAATCGTCTACACTTACTGCGTTTTGCTTTTGTAAAGCACCTAAAGCCTGCCTTCAGTAAGATATGGCGATATAGAAATTTTCAACATTATTATTATTACCTCCTGCATGGCGTTCAGCTGTCCCCTGTGTCTAATGGTAAAGTCTATTTGAGAGTGAATCTGTGCTAGGGAGAGCATTTGGCACATTTCTACATCCTCTGCGAGTGGAAACACTTGCGACCAGTCAGACAGTCTTGTCCGGGTTGCAGTCACCTGCAATTCTTCGATGCAGCACATTTCTACATGAAATTTGAAGAAAAATGTTACCATAAAAAACAAGCAAAATTCGTAGAAGCTGTTCAATGATATGATTTAATTTTTTTCTCTCAACTATACTGGAAAAAGGAATCATCTGAAGCAGACACAAAATAAATCCCTCAGAATGGAGTTTAAGTGAGGGATTACATGCAAAGCAAACAATATTCAATTATCTCAACCTAATTTTTATCATTTCAATCTCTGCTTCTAGCTTCCCACACTCCTCCTGTCTTTCCTTTCCTAATCTCTAATCCCTTTGTCCTTTATCAGTGCTAAATTTAAAAATTCAAAATATTCATAAATAACCTCAAACTTAAATGGCTATCTAGGCTAAATTCAATTTAACAGACAATCTGAGAATTCAACAGTAAGGATTAGCCTTATTGCTCAAGAAAACAATTCATAGCACCAAACAACCATAATATCAAAATTCTAAAACAAGTATTTCCCCGATTGTCATACTACCATCTATGAAGACAATTAAAGCTGAACGTGGATTCATAGGCTGTTTCCCCCACACAAGTGCAGGCTTACTGACTCTACATCATTTATCCCCCAGCAGGCCATTTCCTTCAAAGTCCTTCTCTACTCCTGGGGAGCATACAATACACAAACATTTTAGGCTTTTCGTACTAATGCTCGGACAAGACCTTTCTCTAACTACAGCTGGGTACCCATTCACACCTGAGTCAAGTAAAGTGAAATACCTTTCCTAAGAGTACAACGATGAGAAAATACCCCCATCTGTGCCAGCCGTGAGGCTTGAACCAGTACAAAGATGTGAAAAAACCCATCTGTGCCAGCCGTGAGGCTTGAACCAGTGTCGTCATGATTACCAGCTCACAATACTACGGTTCAGCTACAACACCTCATATTATCCAATCATTTCATAGAAAATGTCAGAAAGATATCTCAGCAAATTAAAAACAATGAATGACTTTAAAATACTTACCATGCTGAACTATTTCATTTTCATGGGGAAGAAAATTCAGCAAGACTGACAATCTTTGCCATAAACTGTGGGAGCTCTGAAATTGAAAATACAAACAAGAGAATGATAGAATGATATATAGCAACAATTTGGGAAATAATTTAACAAATATATATTTTTAGAGTGACAAGAAATAATAAATCAATAAACACAAATAAAATTGAATTATAATAGCAATACATTCCTTACTTGTGAATATTTTTCTTGGAAAACTACCCCAACCAAGATACCCCTCATTTTCAGACAATGTCTCATTTTTCATTTGTTTACCATATAAAAAAAGCAGCAAATTAAAATAAGCAAAATCACACAAAATGTTACATATTGTCATAGAAACATAATAAAACATTGTGAATCTTATAACAACATCCACATTAGAATAAGAATCAGTAGGAGCTGTTTAAACTTGATCCATGTCAGTTAATTACTGTGTAATCACAGTCTCTCAGTTTCTCTTTAAAGTGTATGCGAGCTTGTTCAACAATACATATTAACTCTAAAAAAATAAATGTACAAAATCTAAGCAGTAAATTCAACCTATTTAAACTGATTTTGTGACTTTAAAAGCTATACTTTGCATTTCAAAAATTGTTTTATTGTTTAACTCATTTTTGTAGACTGTCAAGAAATCAGTGTTCTGTGTTTGTTCAGATTTTTGTACGTTTTCCAACACCATTCCGATTTTGATCCCAAACAACATTTCTTATCATTATGGATCATTCATATAAGTTCCATATAGCTTGTGTAAAAACACTCTGTCATGCATGTGGTGAAGTAAAGTTCCTTCAAGGCCATTAAGGCATTATGACCCATAGACCCGGAGCATATCCCGGTTTCTATACCTGGAAGTAGAACAGGTGATAATAATCACCTCCTCGGCAGAACGCTAGTCTGACGCAGGTTTTTATTCTCAAGCTAGTGCTTGTACCCATTTTGCACCCGAGTTGAGTGGTGAAATGCACGATAAGTGTCTTTCCCAAGGAACACAACGTCGGGCATGGCTTTGCCAGGATTAGAACCTGGGACCTCATGATCCCCAGTACGGCAGCCTAACCACTCAGCCATCAACGCCACACTGCATGTGAGGAAAGAGGTATTAAATTCAGCAAATAAAATAAACATAAATTTCTTTGTAAAACTCTCACAACTGAATGTTTTATCAGTATAAAGGTCTTCTCATTCTATGCTTGTCTGTTTTGACAGTGTAAGCATGCTTTTGTATAGAAATCAATAGTCAGGTGTTTAAGTAGTGTCTTTAAATTAAAGGTCCATGTGTGATTAGTAACCATTGGATGACCCCATAACCAACTCGGCTGAGGGTCATTAACGAGGTGAAAATAAGTGCATTGCTTGGAAATGACATGTAATATTAGTATCTGTTCCTTGTACAGACCCAAGAATTAAGATAGTGTTATTTTTTTCAAAAATATTTGAAAAAGGAATTCATTATCACACGACAAAATAATAATTCTTCAAATACCTGAGCACAGACAGAGATAATGGAAGATTGACTGTTCATCCAGTCACACATGATTTTTATGGTAGGCAGGAGACCTTCACCTTGGGCAGCTTCAAATGTTTGTTGGATTCGACGTTTTTCCTGGTCAATGCTAGAAATGAACAAAAATGAACACAATGTAAAAATGCAAAATAACAAGGCATGACTCTAATGTTGTATTAATTGAAATCAATGATGACAACTGTTTCTGTATAATGGACATAAATAAATGAAATGATGGTAACAACTACAGCCAGTAGAGCTGGGGCTTAACAAACTTTCTTGCAGGTACATTATCCCTATAACACAACAGGCGCTTTTTCATTTTGGGAACGTTCTGCCGACAGAGAGGACAGAATCGCAAACTTGCACAGGTATCACTAACAAGCACTACTTTCTCCTGCTTTATCAGTTTCCATTTTACCTTTCGATGTATGGGTTCAGATGCCTGAGATGATCTTTCTCCAGGATGCCCTGTCCTGGCATTTTCTGTTTCCTTCCAAAAATGTTAAATTTCTATGCTTCAATGCCTCTTTTATATCTTCTTCCCACTTTTTCCGAGGTCTGCCTTTTGGTCTTTTACCTTGGGTTTTAGCACTGTATACTGATTTAGCTATTCTATTGTCATTCATTCTGTTTACATGCCCGAACCATCTCAATTGATTTATTTCTGTCTTAGTTTTTATACCATCTGCTTTGGTTTGATCTCTTATTGTTGTGTTTCTGATTTTGTCTCTTTTAGTTTTCCCTACTACTCTTTTTAGATATTTTATTTCAGCTGCCTCTACTCTACTGTATCCTCTACTGTCTAAGGTTCAGATTTCGTTGCCATAGAAGAGAGTAGGACAATACACTGTGTTGTATACTGCCATTTTGGTTTTTGTTGACAATTCTTGTTCACCTACAAAAGCCTTTCCTACATGGTTATATATTGCACTTGCCTTTTGGATTCTCTGGCTGATTTCTTCTCTTAGTTTTCCCTCTGAGGTAATCATTACTCCTATGTATTTGTAACTTTGAACTTGTTCTAAATTCTTCCCTAGTTACTTGCATTGTTTTGGTTTTCTTTGCATTTACTCTCATTCCTCTTTTATTTAGTTCCTTGTTCATAATGTAGATATTCGACTGAAGGTCACTTTCTGATTTTCCAAACAGAACTAAATCATCGGCAAATAAAAGCAATGATACATTTACTGGTTTGAGCTTTCACATACCTTCATTCTTTTTCTTTATTTTTGAGGATGCCTTTGTGACTGAATCCATAAATTTGATAAACAAAAGAGGACTCTAGAAACAACACTGTCTTACTACTATATCTACATCAAATTCTGCAGATATGTTTCTAGCCACTCTCACTGTACATATTGGTTTATTGTAAAAAAATTGTAATGGCTTCTATTAAATTTTGCTCTACATTGTGTTGTTTTAAGGAATGCCATAGTTCGTCTCTCCTCACAGTGTCAAATGCCTTTTTTAAGTCAATAAAACACAGGTGCAAGTCAATGTTTCTCTCAAAGAATTTTTCTATTATTTGTCTAATTGTAAATATGTGGTCTTGTACACTTCTTCCTGGTCTAAATCCACTCTGATGATCTTCAGTCTGATCCTCTTCTCTTTTCCTTAGTCTCATTTCCAGTATTCTGGCATATACTTTTCCTGAAACGCTAAGTAGTGATATCCCTCTATAGTTTGAGCATTCCATAGTTGATCCTTTCTTATGTATTGGTACTACTGTTCCCTTTTTCCAGTCATCTGGCACCTGTTTGGACTTCCATGCTTGTTGGCATGTTGCATGTAGTAGTTTGTCTGCCTCTCTCCCTTGGTTTTTAATCATTTCTGGATAAACTTGATCTGCTCCTGGGGCCTTTCGTAATTTCACTTTTCTTATAGGTGTTTGGATTTCTGCCACTGAGATATCTACATCTTTAACTGTCTCCTCTGGATTACTTGTTACTCTTACTAATTGATTTTTACTCCTTGTTTCATATGTTCTGGAGGGACTATGTAACTGTTGAAAATACTTTCTCGATGTTTCCATGATTTGGCTGTCTTCTTTCATTATTTCTCCTTTGGCGTTCTTAATTTGTCGTATTGGGCATGCTTTGGTCTTTCTCATGCTCTCCTTTGCCCCCAGAACAGCTTTTGATTTCCTTGATAGCTTTCTTGATCTGTGTCCAAACTCTTCTCATTGTTCCTGTTTTGTTTTCCTCCCTTCCTCTTTGGCGAAAGTTCTTTTTTCATGTAATCTATCTTATTCTCTGGTCTTTTTATTTGTAAGTATCTCTTCCAGGCATCATTCTTTACTTTGATCTTAATCTTGACATTCTCATTCCACCATGATGTTCTTTTCCTATCTTCTTTATTTGTTTCCTACCACAGACCTCTTCAATAGAACTGAGGAGGGTTTCTTTATACATTTGCCACTTTTCTTCTATTGTGCTATCATTCAGAACCATCTGCCTTTCACTGATGAATCTTTTTATCCTAGATTGGTATATCTGTTTTACTATTGGTTTATTTGGTTCCTCTTTTTTGAGTTTAGTAGCTTTCTTCTCTTTCATATTCTGTTTGTTTTCTTCAGTCAGTAATCTCATTTTGGCTAGCACTAAGTGATGATCACTAAATATTTCTGCTCCTCTGTTTACTCTTGCATCCAATGTACTGTAAAAAAGGAGCTGCTAACTATTATGTAGTCTATCATTGACTTTTCACAACTGTCTTCATTTACTCTTGTATATTTGTGGATATCTTTATGAAGAAAAAAGGTGTTGGCTATTTTCATATTATTCTATAGGCAAAAATCTATTAGTCTCTCTCCATATGGAGAAGTTGTTGTCTCTCCTTCTTTACCTATTACTCCTCCTGACGTTTCTACATTGTTACCTACTCTAGCGTTTAAATCTCCTAAAAGCATTAGTTCCTGTTTGGGTTTAAGATTCTCTGCAGCAATTTGTAAATCGTTTTCGAAGATATCTTTTTCTTCTTTAATGGTGTCTTCGTTTAGTACAAGCATTACATTAATGTTTTATATAGGAAGATTTTGAAGGAAATGGAGACAACTTTAACTAGGAAATATAAAATATCAATGATAAAGTATATTTATATAGCGCCTTATACCGAAGTCTCAAGGCGCTTTACAATCACACATACAAGCCTACCACACTCACCCAAAACAATGTTACGAATGTCATAGGTATTACTAATCTTATTCAATAAGTGTATGCATCATTCCCCAAAGTTCTTCTTTTTCATTTTTCTCTTTTTTACTTCATTATCTTTATTCATGAATAATTCTGTGCTTTTTTTATTGCTTATTATTTAACAACCAGCATTTCATATACCCAACACAGTCAATCCTATACAACCATACAGAATATCAAAGGTGTTACTTACTGTCCAGCAATGCTTGGAGAACCACTGTTTTCATTATCTACATCCTCTAGCTCAGTCAGGGTCCCAGAAGGCTCTGAGAGGGGGAAAAAAGAATTAATTAATTTCTGCTATGGTCTCAATTTCCAGTTCTAGTATAACAGGGATGCCCTCTGGTCAAGATGAAAAATACTGAACTGTTTTCGTGATGGGAAGCAAGTGAAATAAGGTCAAGTTTTTTCAAATTTTGAAACAGCAGCAAGCGGGGGTTGGGTTTTTTGTTCAGTTTTTAAACTTCCAATTTGTTTAAGTGAGAAGCTCGATTCCCATGCAAAGCCAGAGCTTTCTTGCCATTGCTATTGTAATTTATTTTGTCCTCCCGTACTATGCAATAGACAAATCCAGTCTTTCATTTTTCAGAAGAAGTCAGAAAAATATCCTCCATCAGCGACTTTTCTTGAAGCCATTCTTTGAATTTATTTTTACTCCTTTATCAAAAGTTTACACATTACCGTCACCCTGTTGAACACAATCCTCCTCACGGAACTTCATGCTTGAATCACGAGATCTAGCCTAGATATCTAGATCTATCTAAATCTATATTCCAATTATAAGCACTTTAGAATAAATAATGTGAGTCCAGATCTAGTTAGTCAAGTCAAATCACAAATCAAACAAGATATCTCGGGAGTCGTAGTGAAACGGTGAATGGCGAGTCGTTTAATGAACAATGGCGAAATATGACAATAAGTGACAACTCCATTAATAAAGACAGAATAAACATGTGACGTTTTGGGTATAACCCTTCGTCAGACAACAAACAAGAAATATCTAGAATCTAGATCTAAGTACTACCTCAGAACAGACAGGAGGAAGAAAGAAAGAAAAAGACAGTGATGATAAGAAACGTAGTAGAGGGGGATGTGAAGAATGAGCGAGAATGAAAGGTTCAGATCTAGAATGAAATAAAAATATGAAAATAATTAAGTAATAAAAGGTGAAAAGGAAATAGAGAGAAGGAGAGAAGGAGAGAAGAGAGAGAGAGAGAGAGAGAGAGAGAGAGAGAGAGAGAGAGAGAGAGAGAGAGAGAGAGAGAGAGAGAGAGAGAGAGAGAGAGAGAGAGAGAGAGAGACACAGAGAGAGAGAGAGAGAGAGAGAGAGAGAGAGAGAGAGAGAGAGAAGAGAGAAGAAAAAGAAAAAAGGCAGGGAAGAAAAAAAGGCAGGGAAGAAAGAAAGGTGTGAGTGTGGGAAACAAAAATGAAAAAATAGGATAACTATAAGACTAGATCTATATCTCACTGGGTCTAGAAAGAAAAAATGATAGAGAATGAATGAAAGAAAGTATCAATCAAGGCAAAAATTTACAATGAAGGTGCGAAATGTATACAAATTACAAATGTATCGGTTTACTATGTCCCCTCATTGCATCGATACATTTGTAATTTGTATACATTTCGCATTATCATGTCTTTTTCTTTCTTTCTTCCTCCTTTCTGTTTTTCTTCTGACATCACATTGTGCGATGCCTGAGATAGTACTTAGATCTAGATTCTAGATATTTCTCGTTTCTTGCCTGACGAAGGGTTACACCGAAACGTCATGTGTTTGTTCTGTCTTTATTAGTGGAGTTGTCACTTATTGTCATATTTCGCCTTTGACTTCACTCCACTGTGGCTCCTTCGTATTAATGAATAATGAAAATTCGAACCAGTGATGGGTGGAAGAGAAGAGACCGGAAAAAAGTATGTATATCCGGTCAAATAGTTTTTATAGGCTCGGAACCGGACGGATCGGTGACGTGACAAAAGTTCTGTATACATTTTTTCGATTTTCAGACGAAAATAAATCGAGATACTGAGAATTTCGAAATATACGGGACATACGGAGAATTTCGAAATGTACGGATTTCCGTATAAATATGGAAAAAGGGCATCCCTGAGTGTACTACTATAAATTTCAATTGAAAAAAATAAAATCATACTAAACAGTTTATCTGAAACATGTCATTGTTTTTTCACTTTAATAGAATATTGTAGACAAGAATAGTCTGAAAGAAACCAATAATCCATCTCTTAAGTAGGCAATGTTAACATCATAACATTAAGAGATAAAAGTTCAACAAATTTATTTCATATCATTGATATTTACCCGTTCACCGTACGCGTTGATCTCAGGACGAATTAAGAGGAAATAGTAAGATGAAAGATATGTGAAAGAGTGTTAGGAATGGAAAGAAATAGGACTTACAAGTATCCCTGCCAACCAACCACGGAAGTTCAATAAATAAGAAAGAGAAACAAAAACATCACAAGTAATGAGGTTGTTACCAGTATCTGTAAACATAACGTCTGTGTCCGTTTCAATATCAAAATTCGCCAATTTTGCTGTGATGTCTGCAACGTGTTGAGCCTCAAGAGACGGACTGAATCCTTTTTATGGGAAGGGGAGACAAAAGGAAATCATTATTATTTCCAGTCCGCCAGATACCATTCATATTCATCAACACATAATCAAGATACAAAGCAGTAAGGAAATTATACTGTTTCAAAAGACTGCAAGGAAACTTTCTTACTGAGTTGAAAAGTGATTTCATGTTCAACGTTATCACATACTTTTAACTCCTGAGTTATGAACAATGCACGTTGATAATTGACTTCAAAAATAAATTGAAAAATTCAGATTGAAATCATGAAGACTGCTTAAATTTAATTCAAATAATTCTTTTTCTTAACATAGTTATGTAAGAATTTAATTGTATAATGTATGCTTTTAATATAAAATTTGCTAGCCTTAAACACTTCTGAAGAGTTTAAATTTTACAATAGAGACTTACCTGGAGGGATTGACATATCTCCTTTGTCATCGTAAAATGATTCCTGTGTGAGATCCTGTCCCAAAAACATGAGAGAGGAGGAAAACAACTCAGATGAAATGAGGGCCAGATTGTTGTCTTCAGTGCCGTTGGACCAAATATGCTGCATGTCTCCGTTGGCTTGTGGATGGCCCACATCACCTTGCCATTTGCCTACAATTATTGAAAGATAAAAAAACAAAACAAAATAGAACAAGGTCAATGACTGGGTCAGTTGGTTGCTTTTAAGGACAGGTGGACTGTCCCGAAAAGTGCTGTTTTGAGAAAATCATCAGAGAAGATTTCGTACCTCCAATTTACAAGTGGTCTAACCCAGTTTTTTTTCCCTCTTTTTTCTAATCCTTCTATAAGCCGGTAGGCACAATGGTTTACCCTTCTTAAATGGGCTATATATCAACTTCTGAGTAAAGCTTTAAGGGTCTATCCCCAATATGCTTTCAAGCAATTTTATTCATTTTCTCAAAAACTAAAACTTTCCTGTGCTAAAAGCAGTTGCATACAAAGCCTAACAAAACACACAAACATCTGCAAGCCAAGAAATTAACCGATAAACACGTATACAGTCTCGTGCTCCATTGTGAGATCGCTAAATCTGAAGCAGCCACCATATGTCTATGGGTTAGCCTGCTTGTGAAAGACTGAGAAAGCCTTGGTTATAAAAGCACAAGACAGTTATTATCACCTATAATGAAACTAAAAGAAAAGCTACTGAAGCGAAAGTTCTCCCAGGGACAGAGAAACGCCCATGTTAGTTTTCTATGCTAAAAATCTGAGTTTGCTACAGAGAAAAGAGGGTCAGCACACTTGTGCTTAAAAGTGCCTAATTGTGCTGGTTTCTTAAGATGTACATTGTCTCCTGTATATGTTCACAAAATAATACTGCCAAAATCAAAAATCTTTCTCATTCTACGTTGAAGGAAAGAAAAGTAAGGACAAGCGATTTGGACGTTAAATTATAAAATAACATTGCATATCACATCCAACACCATGAAAACTCTACTATGCTTAATTAAATCAAAACTGAAGATAGATATTATTATTAGAAAACAAATAATGCTTAAATCTTTCAATACAACTTATATCTTTCTCTTACATAGGAATTGATAAAAATTTTGAGTGAAGTATCTGTTAGAGGAGAACATGATGTGAAGAACTTGAGAAATATCATCCGCCTTGTGTCCTCAATACCTAATAAATGAAATAATTGCGGCATTTTCTACAAGTCTCTGTTTATCAAATAAAGAGTCATTTACTTAAAAACAAAACTTCTCCTTTTACTGCTCTTGTCATAGAAATTATAATGAAACAACAAACATGATTGAAAAACGACATTAAACCTTTGTAATAGGACACACAATTTCAAATTTTTTGTTTGTCTATTCTTCAAGCCATTGGCAGTTTCTCCTCAAGTGTCATTACCTTTACTTTTCCCAGGGGGCTTTGAATGTCTATCGCTGTTGGCAACAATCTTTTCATCTCTGGTGGCATCATTGTCGGACAGATCGGAGTCTGAGCCATGATCAAAATAGCAGACCAGATCATTATCCTCAGATTCACTGGACAGAATCTCGTCCTCATTGTCTTCCCCACCTACAAAAGGAAGAATAATTTATAGACTTCGTTCTCTACCCTGAGAATTCTAATAATCAGTCTTACCATATACTTACAATTTTTTTAAATATATAAAATATCTATGTGTTTTCAAAACTATTCTTTTCTTTTGGTATTGAAAAAATGGTTCCTGTTGTTTACAAAACTGTCAATGTGAGTTTTGTATTGAAATAAAAAGTGTGATGACTAAGCTCAAGTAATAACTTAAATATATTTAGCGTCAGGACAAAAGCAAGACAGACAAATGTAAAAATGTAAAGAAATCCGGGCAGCGGACAGCACCTGTACGGGAGTAGATGATCCCGCCCTCCATGAGTATCCTGCTGCCTTGCAGGTCGGTCTGGCTGACCAAAGGCATAGGGAATTAACCCTGACAGAAACAACCTGCTGCCTTATCTTCACTGACCAAAGACTAAGAGAGATAACCCTGACAGAAAATAACAAGCCCTGGTAGGGGCCTCAAGGTAGTAGCCCCACCATCTACCCAGGGTACAGTCGGCTAATCCCCTGCTTATCCAAAACCAAACTGACTCAGAGAAATAAATGTAATATACCCGGCTTGACCTTTCAACGACGAAAATGGAAACGAACACGGACTGTGATTTTTGAACATGGAATGTTGAGGCAATAAATGGAAAAGAGTTTGAATTAGTTGAAGAAATTGTAAAAAATAGACATTTTGGCCATTACAGAAACAAAGAAAAAAGGACAATCTTCTCAGGAGCAGATGTCAAAGATAGAGCTAGAGCAGGAGCAGGCCTCCTAGTGCATAAAAGGCATGAAAAGCTACTAGAAAGTTGGAAATTTAGAAGCCCATGGTAAATATTCAACCAAAAGGAAGAGAAAATTAAATTATTAATAGCTTATGGACCAAACGAGACGCCACTAAAGAAGAAAAAAGATATCTTCGAAAACGATTTACAAATTGCTGCAGAGAATCTTAAACAGAACAGTTACTAGTTACTAGCATTGTTTTGGTTTTCTTTTTTATTTAGTCTCACTTCATAATATAGATATTTGACTGAAGATAACTTTCTGATTTTCCAAACAGAACTAAATCATTGGCAAATGAAAGTAATGATACATTTACTGGTTTGAGTTTCCACATACCTACATTCTTTTCCTTCATTTTTTAGGATGCCTTTACGACTGAATCCATAAATGTGATAAACAAAAGAGGACTTAGGATACAACCCTGTCTCACTCCAATATCTACATCAAATTCTGCAGATATGTTTCCAGCTACTCTCACTGCACATGTTGATTTATTGTAAAAACTTTTAATGGCTTCTATTAAATTTTGCTCTACATTGTGTTCTTTTAAGAAATGCCATAGTTTGTCCTCCTCACAGTGTCAAATGCCTTTTCTAAATCAATAAAACACAGGTGCAAGTCAATGTTTCTCTCAAGGAATTTTTCTATTATTTGTCTTATTGTAAATATGTGGTCTTGTACACTTCTTCCTGGTCTAAATCCACTCTGATGTTCTTTAATCTGATCCTCTACTCTTTTCCTTAGTCTCATTTCCAGTATCCTGGTATACACTTTTTCTGGTCGTTAAACCAAAACAATGCTAGTAACTAGGAAACTAAAACACAAAATCTTAAATTGGGCAGGGGGAATTTAGAACAAAGAGGACTTAGGATACAACCCTCAAGTTCACAGCTACAATTACCTAGGAGTAATGATTAACTCAGAGGGAAAACTAAGAGAAGAAATCAGCCAGAGAATCCAAAAGGCAAGTGCAATATATAAGCATCTAGAAAGGCTTTTGAAGGTAAACAAGAATTGTCAACAAAAACCAAAATGACAGTATACAACAGTTTATTGTGCTACTTTCATCTATGGCAGCAAAACCTGGACCTTAGACAGGAGAAAATACAGTAGAGTACAGGCAGCTGAAATGAGATATCTAAGAAGAGAAGTAGGAAAACTAAAAGAGACAAAATCAGAAACACAACAATAAAAGATCAAACCAAAGCAGATGACATAAAAACTAAGATAGAAATAAATCAATTGAGATGGTTTGGGCATGTAAACAGAATGGATGACAATAGAATAGCTAAATCAGTATACAGTACTAAAGCCCAAGGTAAAAGACCAAAAGGCAGACGTAGGAGAAAGTGGGACGAGGCATTGAAGCATAGAAATTTAACATTTTTGCAAGGAAACAGAATATACCAGGACAGGGCATCCTGGAGAAAGATCACCTCGGGCATCTCAACCCATACACCAAAAGGTAGAATGGGAACTGATAAAGAAAGAAAGTAAAAGAAATGAAGAAAACATTGCACATAAAAAATTCCAATATTGTAGAGATAAACGTGTCTATAAATAGTCAAGTACCTTGCAAGTGGTTCTACTGACAATGTAGAATGATTTCCTTAGCTGCACTTGAACAGCCAAATAACTGATATTTTAAAAACCATATGCCATGAATTTGTCTTCACAATCTTTTAGTTGTTGATTTTAGTTGCTTGCATTCACTGAGCTCCAATCACAGTTAAATTAAAGAAAATACATAATGCAGACAAAGATCAAATATAAAGAGACATCAATCAATAAATCATGATAACTTGTTTGCAAGGATAATGAGCAACTTGAACGAAAAACAAACCAAAACAACTTCTGTTGAATATCTCTAACTCATTATGGTTTAACCGGCTGAAAACGGCAGCATACTAAACAGCCAGATGTGTTCAGCCCGGCCAAACTTGGCTGCCTGCTAACTGCTTTCCATTGTTCAAATGTTTTAATTGTTCTCATTGTTACTTAATTTAAGTGCTATTATTTCTAGAAAGATGATTGGTCTGTTAAAGCCTCTTTCTGATGCTAAAGGTCATGATCCTTATGTAAGAGCATCACTTTCCGTGAAGCCCATCATTGATCTTATTTTTAGCTCCTGTATTACCTTTGTTTAACACACACGTTTCATCATTCTGCTTCAATTGCCTATGTTTTCTGGGGTTTTTCTGCTGTTGTTTTTATTTCTATCATCATTTTTGTTGTAATGGACTGTTACAATAGTGACACAGAGAGAGAAGAATCCTTTTCCTAACACCACCCATCAGAAGCATACGGAAAGCTTAGAAAAAGTAAACACACGATGGCGATCTGGTTGCGGGGAAATTGAATCTAGGTCAACGTCTTCTGGTCGGGGAATCTACACACTAATGAGATAAAACGAAAGTACCAGAGTAAATAATTCTTTAAAACAAGATCCTATTTTCAGGTACCTTCACTTAAGTCAGAGGCCTCCGATAGATCGGACATGCCATCACTACTGCTGCTCAATTGACGTCGGCGTCTGCGCCTACGAATGGGTACTTTCACAGTTCTGGTCTTCTGAGAAGAAAGAGATATAATTAGAGCAATAACATGCAACACAAGTTCTGCACAAAACTGCATTGGAAGTTTGACTTCCTGTGTATTTTCCCAAAGTTAGATTGAACATCGACATAGGCTTCAATTTCATCTTTGCAGCCTTTATATTTCCACAGGATTTATGAAACCTTATAGTTTGTCTAATTTTTAAAGGTATTTAGAAGAAGAATAAAATACATATATGAAAACATCTATACGTCCATAACAGAAACAAAACAGAGTTACATAGCAAAGATAAAACAAAACACTCCAACACTCTTATCAACAAGTAGAAATATGAAAGCAAAATTTTAAAAATAACACAACAAAAAACCTTAACCCCACAAAATATCTTACCTTTGATGATTTTGAAGAATTATTTTGAGTGTGTCTGACAACATTATCATCATCACTTCCTGATGAATCTTCAGCTAAAACTTTTTCCGCTGCAGACATGGTGAAAGGGAAAATGAATTTGAAACCTTTCTATAATCATTGATTTTGAATCTACAAGAATGAAGAGTATCTAGACTTTTTTTCTGTAAAAGTGATTTAATTTACTCATCGATAATAATTCATTTAATTCAAGGCAATGACTAATCTCAGAGAATTATCCTGACTATCAAACAATGAGACAAACTCTAAGTTTTCTTTAATGCTATAGTACGGTATCTATATTGGTCAAAGAACACTGCATGTTAAGATGTAGTCATGATTCTCTCCACAGCCATAACATTAATTTCAGAAATACTTAGGTGTTTTGCAAGCATTTTTGCGACTAGGCTCGCTTCCTTTTTTCATCATTCTTATTAAATTAATGCTTAAGTTATGTATGCTTGATATCTAATCATATACATAAACTGCATTAATTGTAATTTCCATAAACGTCAACAATATTTTCATACATATTGTAAAATATCATTATCTTTTTGTATCTTTCTTGATCAGTGTCAATTAAATTGGTGTCACTGTTTATGGTCATTATCTACTGTTGTTTCTTATTGGTTAGATAAGGTATTGTCATAATGTCTATATTATCACAATGATTATTATTATAATTCTATGTAACTTATATCATATTATACCATTTAAGAAATGGTCATTTGTTTGTGAAGTGTTATGAACATTGTGACTAAAACAAATTTCTCAAAAGGACAAATAAAGGTTATTTTATCTCATCTTAACACAGAGACTTCTTTCCATTTTATTCATTGTGTCCTCCTTAGTGCCTTACATGATAGGGTAGATCCTGCTAAGAGAATTTTGTTCGGATTTTCCATCTCATCTAAGGTGCCTTGAAGACGGATCATGACATGGTTGAGGATGTGGGAAAACAAGGCTAGTGTGAATGCTGTTGCTGCAGTGATGTTACTAGAAGCTGTGAGAAAAAATGGATGTCGAAATGATTGAAAGCATGGACACATAATATTGTAAATGCAGATAACATACCAAGGGAATTTTTGTTCCTTGCCACAGGTTTACGGTGCATCTTGCTTTACAGTCAGTCTCTCGTGAGCAACATCCTATTATACCCGAGCACCACTGTAGACATGTTAGGGACACAACTCACTAAGACATTTGTTGTCATATTTAAATTATTAGCCCTTCTGTTATGACGCCAGTCTTGTGTAGGAGCAGCACAATGTTTCAGACTACCAAGTGATGTTTGCTTGGTTTTGGTTTTAAAAAATTCATATCAATTTCTTCATTTTTTTTTTTGCATGTGTGGGAAGCGGGGAGAGATTTATTTCCCTACATATGTTTTCCCTTTTTATCTCAACTTATTTGATTGTTGCAGCTTTCGTCTTAAGTGATAAGCATTTCACCAGAGAGAGAGAGAGACAAAGAGAAAGAGAAAGAAAAAAACAAAAAAAGAAAGGGGGAGAGAGAGAGAGAGAGAGAGAGAGAGAGAGAGAGAGAGAGAGAGAGAGAGAGAGAGAGAGAGAGAGAGAGAGAGACAGACACAGAGAGAGAGACAGAGAGAGAGAGAGAGAGAGAGAGAGAGAGAGACAGAGAGTCAGACAGACAGACAGTCAGACAGACAGAGACAGAGACACAGAGAGAGAGAGAGAGACCGACAGAGATAGAGACAAAGAGACAAGAAAAAGAGACTAGATGAACAAGTGAACACAAAGAGGCTAAGGCTTACCATTTTCTCTAGTAGATGGATAGTACAAATGAGACAACAGATGATTTTAAACACAATGCCATCATCCAAGTACTGGAAGGATGAAGGATCACCAGGGTCACATGACTTCACCTCATCATCCTCCATGCCCGCCATTTCCTCCTGGCTTTCATGCTGAGGCTCGTAAAACATGCATAGGTTGAAATCTTGAAGGGTATGTTGGCACAATTGTTGAACTTCATGCATATCATTGCTATACAAAGAGAAGAGGACAAAGAAGAAAATAAGAAAATGCACAACTCGAAACAAATTTAGAACAAGTTCACATTGAAAATGATGTTTTACCTCACCTTGAAGTCTGGCATATTTTGTAAATGATATATTATTGGGCACATTATCAGGTATGTAATCTAATATTCACTCATCTTAGGGTCATAAAATATTATGTCAACCAATAAGGATAAGAAGGAAAAGAAAAACCATCCGCACCTTTTTACAGTGCCATGAAAAATTTCCAGCAGTTTCATAAAACGAGTAAAAAATCGCTTTATATCATGATGCCTGGAAAGATAAAAAAAAAACAAACAAATGATGAATTATGTAGCATATCTAATGCTAATGTAATGTTTGAATTGTGTGAAAAAAGAAAGTGGAAATTAAACATATTATTCAGAAAGCAAAACAAGCCATATCCTTTTGAGGATGATTAAGAAATGGATCAAGTTTGTAAATCTCATTAAACTACATATTTGATGTCTGGCACGTTTTCCACCTTTTAGGATGTCATGCTTAAATTGAAATTGGCCGACATACAGATCCTTTTCCTTGGACACGCACAGATTATACAGATTCATTGGTATATTTATAGGTCTAGATTGTTTATTGCTACCTCTGTTCATCAGGAGGCAAATCTCTTGCTTGAGATTCATTCATTTGGTAAAATCGTTTTGCATTCTTCTCAAACAGTCGAGATAAATTTCCTTTGGCACCTTCAAATGGCTTCTCACAAGACAGACTGAAATAATCCAAATACATGATATGTAGTAAGAGAAAAGTGCAAAAATGCATATAACATAGCATAGTAAAGGGAAACTGACTCAAAACTAAAAGGAAACTTTTGCAACCGAAGCAGAACGGATTCAAAAAGCATATAAACAATTTTTTTTTTAAATACAGAGAATAATAATCTGCATAAGAACAGGGAAGTAAACACATAATTTTCTTTTTCAAGTTATTTTGAATTTTAATAACCAAGACATTTGATGCAGTTAATTCGACAGATATTAAGCAGTTTGCAAACTTTCATAAAAAAAAAGAAAAACAATTGGTTATTATGTATCTTATAAATAAATGTGAATTGTGGCATTGTTGGCCAAGTTTTTTATGCTGGCTAACTTGGGACTATGAGGTCCTGGGTTTGAATCCTAGCAATACCAGGTTCGACATTGTGTTCCTTGGAAAGACATGTAATATGCATTTTCCCAACTATATATATATACAAGCATGCCCGTAAATAATGCTCGATTAAGATTTGTCTTTATTATCAAGCTGGTCTCTTGAATTTTGACTGTGGTTAACTTAGAAACCACTGTAATGGTTACGGGTGATATCAAGTATGATTATTAGATAAATTAGTACTGATACTGAAGTAGTTACGCTGGCTTTTCATTGTAATAACCGGAAATCGAGAAATTAGATCTAGTGGATCATGGAAAACAATCTTTTTTCAATCAATTAAAATAGTAATTTGATCTAAGAGTTCACTTTCGGTAATAACCTAAAGCAGGCTACTTGAAATCTATATGCGAAATATGGAGGCTGTGGGTACGGTGATTCCGGAGTTTTGAGCAGGCAAAGTTTGAGATGTAGTTTTATATTTCTATAGACATGAATAGGTGCTACCTATGATTGTAATAAACAGAAGACACACACAAAAAAACTCTACAAGGCAGTCTTGAAAGAAAAGTACTATATAAGCATCTAGCCTTCATAATACAGTAGATCCTCTCTAATCGGGAACCCGGGGAATTGGGAAGAAATCACAGGAAACAGAATTTTTTCTATATATTTTACCTCTCTATACAGGAAAGGTCCTCAGCTTATCGGGACAATTGTTTGCGGAGCTTGCATTGATTATTATCACCCTTTCCCCTATATTAATTTATTCCAACACCCACTCATTATCCAAATTTGGTTTCTGTGTTAGCAAAACATTGATTATTATAAATGCATTAGTGCTACACCTGTTATAGATTACATAATATGTACACGATGTTGCAAGTGCCAGTTCACGATGACCATAAGCCAGACACACCAGATATCCATTACGAAGGCGTGATAGCAGGTGTCCAGTCAATCCTTGCTCGTCCACCTAACAATACAGTATGGTGTTGGCACGGGTTAGAGCTTAAAAGCAGACTTGTGCACTGTCATAGTCTTTTATCGCCCATCTAACCTGCCAAATACAAGGGTGGACATGCAATCGAATCATCGAAAGCGTGTGAAAGCTGCGAGCTCCCAGGGACCCCTTGGCAGAAAAAGAAACATTTCTCGGGATATGCGATGAGATTTAACAATTCACCATGCCTTCTTGATTACGTGTCTTATGTATCTACCGTCCTACGAAGATTGACTATGAGTGTTAGTACCGTCTCTGATGAATACCATCTTTGTTTTGATCAACTGGTCCTGTGGCTACTTGTTTTATTAATTCTGCATTTTACCACTCACAGAAGGGCTTAGGTACCCAAAACTGCTGAGGGAAAACCAAAATCCCTAGGTCCCTGGGAAATTGGGACATTTTTCAATCCACCGAGAGTTCCCGATTAAAGAGGTTCCACTGTACTGAAATATTTCCCTTATACTTAAATGAAGACTCACCATCTAATGTAATGATATGCTGCTTCACATCCACAATAACGACTCCCAGTCAACGTACCAAGCTGATTGTGAGGCATACCTTGGGAATAAAACAATGAGAAACATCAATAAATATGTGTAAACTACATCTAATGGAATTTTATTAATGCTTGATTTGAAAAGACACATACAAAAATTTGAATTCATACAATGTTTTCTTCTTCCATGTGTCTATCTTGTCTCTTTCACTCTCTCATCTTCGTGTCGTTTCATCAAAGGAAACTCTTTCTGAAATTCCATACCTCTATTGATTCACGGACTTCTACATAAAAGACAAAAAGAAGATAAAATTCCAATTACCAATTTCTGGAAACAACATGAAAGCTTGATGGTAATAGCGATCAGACACTGCTGGCATTGCAATCTTGTCCACATCACAGATGTAACGAGCTATGGGGAAGGAAGAAAACGTTGAACAAATAAATGTAATGTGAGGTGCAAAAATAATAAGAGAGAATAATTCATTATTCAGTGGGTGCCAATGCATCTATTATAAATTTCAAAATTTATACAGGCAATAATTTTTTTGTGTGTGCATCTTTCCAAAGTCTAATGAGGGATGAAAGAGTCATAGCAATTAAATCCTTCTTCATAATTGTTTCTACATTTTTGTCACACTTTGGTACACGCTATTATGTACAGAGATAATACAAGAAAGTTGAGTTCATGTATAGGTAGCTATTTCAAGTCATGTCGGTAAAAATCCACAGATACGTACAAATGTCACCCAGGCAGATAAGACACCTATGGCAAGCTCTTTGAGCCCATTCTTGAACACTGGGACTAATGGCCTTAGTAGCACTGGAATCGATCCTTTTACCTGGAAAGGGTAATGAAACATTTTAGATTTTCAATGAGTCTTCATATAAAGAGAAAAAAATCATAATGATTGTGCACCTATTTCAACTCTGTAAGAGATTCTGCATTGAGATAGACTAAAAATTGACATGGATTGTCTTAAAAAATAACAAGGATCCTCACCCAAGCCCCTCTTCCCCACCATGGGAAAAAAACCAAAACCAAAAAAAATAAACAGAATAAAAAGAAAGAAAAAAACAAATCCTCAAGTCATGACAACTTTGGTAAATGATGGTAAGTCTTAATAATAGATCAAACAAATTTTAGACCATCAGGTAGGAAAAAGACGAGGATAAGTTAGGAAAACCAAATTTTTCCTCTCTCAGACACATGCATGTTGCATCCCCATAAGAATCTATGCTCAGCAGGTATAGCAAATTATGAAGCAAAAAGAAATTTGACACCCAAGGAATTTGGTACTAAATTTGGTGATTTCTTAATTTGATATGCATAACAATGAGCATATGGATCCAGAAAAAGATGTAAGTAGCTATTTCGAATGTATATCATTATATACATGTGGAGCAGCACCATATTTTATTTTTGTTAAATTGATTAGGCATAAAAATACACTACTGTCACTACAACTTCTAAAGAGGCTAAATCAGCCTTGCTGTAAAAAGAAAAATTAGCATCTTAATTACTTTTAGTACTACACAGTCATACATATGAATCCAAAACTAATATTCAAATAGAGCACCTGTGCGCGATTCTGGTAGTTGATAGTAGTCTATAACACCAGCTAACTTGAGTGAAAATTCTCGTTGTAATCGGTAAACCAGGTATTGGTAAAAACCAGCAGCTGCAGTGAGGTGTGTTCGGTAGGCAGTTTCAACAGAACCATGGTGTCTTATGTGCTGAGGAATGAAAATGTTTAACATTGGTTACAGACTTTATGGCATAGACCACATCAAATGTAAATGAGATATAAATTATCCAATTTCACACAAACTTAAAAGACAAGAATGTGACTTTGTATATATGTTTGAATTGAACATCTAGGAAATGGTGCATTTTGCTGTATTGTATTTTGACAAATTCAAAAACAAAAAAAATGAATTATGATCCTCCCATTCCATGTTTAGTTAATTTGTGGGATTGATAATTGTGTTCAACCTACTTTTATATTTTACTGCTAATAAGAGAGAATAACATTCACTAATTGACCTCTAAGGGACTTTGTATTTAAGAATTCAGAAGCATTTAATCAAGGAAAGACAAGGATAAAAACACAGAATACTTTCCCCTGTAATGGTTAGACATTGTGGTCTGGCTTTAAGCGATTTGACACATAGTCTTAATAAGATAAATGTAAACCATTGCTCGATCAACTTTGGCCACATGGGCAAAATCAATGCAACCTTGCTATTCATTTATTAAGTGACAATTTACGAAAATTATTTCCAACGATGATCATGACACATTTGTAAATACTGATGTCTTAAATAACCATATGCCTTAATTTGCATACCTCTCACAAAATGACATGCATATCAACATATGTTAGTTTAAAAAATAATTGTATTTGTCCATACATTTTTTTATCGTTTATATAAAGATATTTGAATCCCCATTCTGACTTCTACTCTTAAATCTTATTGATCATACAAGTAGATGTAATATTAAAAGTTTGTAGTAATTTCTTGTTACATCTTTATTTTCTTGATAACTTGAATGACATCATAGAAAACTTTCTCCACAATACTTCCTCCGCTTTGCGCCCATATTCTAAGGGGTTGAAAAACATTAACTTCTCACAATAGTCTTTCAACCTGTAGAAAAAAGTGCGAAGCAAAACAAGAACAATAAAATATATGTGGATTATAAACAAAAATAGACATATATATATATATATATATATATATATATATATATATATATATATATATATATATATAAGCCAGAGGGTTACAATAATATGAGTTACAGTTGCTCTCTGACGAATGATGAAAATAAGAAAAGAAACAAGACTGAATTCTTCTATCAAAATCTCAATTTACAAATCTAGTATGAAAACAAAACTTGTATATTTATGAGAAGAAAATAAAATTAAAGAAAAAGGTTCCTCTAAAAGTATCCAAGAGAATAGATTTTATCTGAAACATTATAAGAGAATTCATCCATTTTCCAAAAAAGACTTCATATATCATATTGATGTAAAATTTCACCTCAGATTACTTACTTGTTTCTAAGTCCAACTGCCTCCTGTTTGAAGACCACTCTATAAGCTTTCTTTTCATTATTGATTTTATCCAGACATTTAATGGACTCTAAAGCAGCCCTAAAGAGCAAAAATAGAAACAAATATGTCACAGGCAATGTTTGAAAAGTCAACAGTTTCAATCTGTTTGAAGTTTGTAAATGGATAAAAATGAGTAAATTGTTGCCCTTTTAAATTCTCAAAATCCCATGCCTTTCATAATTTCAATATGGTACTTGGTTTGAACAGTTCCGCAGATACATCATTAGATGTTTCGTCAAAGTTCAACATCTCAAGTCCACAAAATAAAGAAGAAAAAAATCTAGGATAAGAAAGACTGCTGCAAAGAAAAAAACCCATTCAATTAACCTGACAAAATCTTTTTATCTGTTGTGCAAACTGTCATTCTCTATCTGTATTGGGTACTCCAAAATGTCTCAAACAAGCAAATTATGGAGGTGTTGAGGCTCTTAATTTTGGCCTTCCCATGTCTATGTTTTGATAAAGCGGCCTTGAGCTCTTCATTTGTCGGGGACATAACGACCAGGTTAGGTAAAGGATTCCAGTTTATAGATGCTAGTATGTTGAATATCTCATATAACCATTAGATTTTCGTGTCTCTGTGGTCATTTGTTTTAAATGAAGAGGTTGATTGGATCATTTATACATGCATTGATATTTCTAGGAACTTTTTGAAGTGACAGCGGTTTTGTAAGGGTTTCTATGATGAATAAATTAATAATTTCAGTATTTTTAGGAACAATATTTCACATTATAGCACTGTTATTTCTCACCATTTACTTCAACATTGTTAATATACACTATAACTTTGGGTGATAAGCAGTTTATGTAATTGTACTGCTTCTGTTGTTCTGAAATGTGATGTATTGTATATTCAGTTGAGAGAGAAAATTGATGATATTCTAGCAAGGGAGAAAGATTTCCCCCTCGTTTCATTGAAATTTAGTCTGTCCACGATTTGATGATCTCAGGGTGAATAAAAAGACAAAAGTACACAGAAATGAGGAAAGGCATACATGTAAAAGAAAGAAAGACTTACCAGTAGCAGCCGTCAATATGAGAGAGAAAACAAGACGAGTAAGGAATGGAAGGAAAGATGAAGTCGAAAGAGAGAGTGTGATGGTGTCATATAATGATATAAAATGCCATTTGTTTCATTTCATCACATTATGAATTATTTTCGTATATAAATATCCTATTGGCAATTCCTATTTCAAACCCCTTTTGAAGTTGAATGATGTTATGACAAACAAAGTTGGCTTTACAATACACACATATTAAATTGTATTTAGTATAAAACATAATAAGAAGATTCTTTAGAGAAGTATGGCTTCTTCATAATAACTGGGAAACATATTTTCCATATGGTGGACAGGGTACATGTCAATGAAACACGCAAAACTCCTCTCTATTTCTGTCTTTCTCAGTCTTGTATCTGTCTCTCGGTAAGCACTTATACAGGGATTAGGCAGTCCCGCCCTCCGAGTCTCCTGCTGCCTTGCAGGCAGGTCTTGGCTGACCAAAGGCTAAGGAAGTTGACCCTGCCAGAAAACAACCTGCTGCCTTGCAGGCTGGCCTTGATCGACCAAAGGCTAAGGGAGTTAACATTAAGTGATTGCCAAAATGAGATTACTGAGGAACTGAAAAAACAGATAAAAGATTTATCAGAAACATGTATAAAGAAAATCAGGTGAAAGGAAACAAATTAAAGGAAAAGGAAAGAACATCATGGTGGAATGAAATGCTGAAGAGCTACTCAACTCAAAATAGAGGAACTAAATAAACATTAAGTAAAACATGGAAACAAGATATTTCAACCAATTAATTAGAAGAATAAAAAGATTTATCAGTGGAAATCTCAAACAGGCAGATGGATCTGTAGAAGGAAAAGTTCTGTAAACTGCAAAGGATTTAGTATAAAAAAGATTAGAGGGATATCAAATCAATGAAGATACTAAGAAATAGACTATGTAATAGTTAGCAGCTGGATGGAAGCAAGATAAATCAGAGGATTTAGATCAACAAATGATATACTGAAAGAGAACAAACAGAAAAAGGAAATAAAGAAAATAGAGGAACATTGACTTAGTTTAAACAAAAGAAGGGAGGAACGGTGGCATCAAATGTAAAAGAAAATTAAAAGAGAAATGTCAAGAGGAAAGAATAAGAAACAAAGTTAGGCATCAAATAAGAAACAAAAGGAAGAAAACAGGAACAATAGGAAGAGCATGGACAACTCAACTTCAAGAAAGTTATCAAGGAAATCAAAAGCTGTTCTGGGGGTAATAAAGAGCATGAGAAAAACCAAATATGAATACAACAAATTAAGAACACCAAAGGAGAAATAATGAAAGAAGACAGCCAAATCATGGAAACAAGGAGAAAGTATTTTCAACAGTTACATAGTCCCTCCAGAACATATGATAAGGAGTACAGATTAATTAGTAAGAGTGACTAGTAATCCAGTTGAGACAGCTGAAGATGTAGATATATCAGTGGCAGAAATCCAAACAGCTATACAAAAAGTGAAATTAGGAAAGGCCCCAGGAGCAGATCAAGTTTATCCAGAAATGATTAAAAACCAAGGGAGAGAGACAAACAAACTACTGTATACAATATGCCAACAAGCATGGAAGTCTAAACAGGTGCCAGACGACTGTAGAGGGATATCACTACTTAGCGTACCAGGAAAAGTATATGCCAGGATACTAGAAATGAGACTAAGGAAAAAAAATAGAGGATCAGATTGAAGTACATCAGAGTGGATTTAGATCAGGTAGAAGTTTACACGATCATATATAATATTTACAATTAGACAAATAATATAAAAAATCCTTGAGAGGAACATTGACTTGCCTGCACCTGTGTTTTATTGACTTAGAAAAGGCATTTGACACTGTGAGGAGGAACGGTGGCATTCCTTAAAAGAACACAACGTAGAGCAAAATTTAAAAGAAGCCATTAAAAGCTTTTATAATAAACCAACATGTGCAGTGAGAGTAGCTGGAAACATATCGGAAGAATTTGATGTAGGTATATGAATAAGACAGGGTTGTGTCCTTAATCCTCTTTTTTTATCACATTTGTGGATTCAGTCGCAAAGGTATCCTCAAAAATGAAGAAAATGAAGGTAAGTTTGTGGAAACTCAAACCAGTAAATGTATCAATGCTTTTATTTGCTGATAATTTAGTTCTATTTGGAAAATCAGAATTTCAGTCTAATATCAACATACTGAATAATGAACTAAATAAAAGAGGAATGAGAGTAAATGCAAAGAAAACAAAAACAATGCTTGTAACTAGGGAAGCTAAAACACAAAATCTTAAATTGGGCAGGAGAATTTCACAAGTTCACAGCTACAATTACCTAGAGTAATGATAAACTCAGAGGGAAAACTAAGAGAAGAAATCAGCCAGAGAATCCAAAAGGACAATGAACAATATATAACCATCTAGGAAAGGCATTTATAGGTAAACAAGAATTGTCAACAAAAACCAAAATGGTAATATACAATATAGTTTATTGTCCTACCCCCTCTATGGCAGTGAAACCTGGACCTTAGACAGTAGGGAACACAGTAGAGTACAAGCAGCTGAAGTGAAATATCTAATAAGAATAGTAGAGAAATCTAAACAAGACAAAATCAGAAATACAACAATAAGAGATCAAACCAAAGCAGATGGCAAAAAAAAAACTAAGATAGAAATAAATCAATTGAGGTGGGCATGTAAACACAAGAGAGACACAAAAAAAGGAGCCAGCTTCTTCAGTTCATTTAAAAACTCCTGATGGTAGTCGAACGATGATCCTAGTGAAAGGTTATCGGATATTTCAAGCAAGATCGAGATGAAGTGGTCAGCTCGGCAAACAATGAATGAATGACGTTGAAATAACAATGAATGGCGTGCTTATCGGGAGAACATGCTTGAGTACCTAAACACTACTTGATTTATCTACTGTAATCGGCCATACATCGATGCTAATTACGTGTGTATACATGGCAGGTTTCACAAAATGGTCCATCCCCATTTCCCTCTTTTGTCAAAATGTACATGTTATATTTCTTACAAGTGTTATATACCACGTTAAAGCTTAGAACATGAGGATTCCCGATATATGACTTTAAGAGATAGCAAAGGACTGTGAGGCGAGTAAATTAGCTTTTAAAAGTCACGTTTTCAGGGCATAACTGAAATTTCTAGGTCCAATGCCAGTGACGTAATTTTATGCGAACTGCACAGGTCTGTCGACCGAGGTTTCCCTGGTGTTTATTTAGTGACGTAACGCTTGGGCATCTGGTTTGGAGAGTTCCCTGACTTTTCCCTAGTCCTCAATAAGATGTGTAGTCTGTGTCTGTGTTTCCCGACACCTCGGGCGTAGAGTCCACGGCTGGTGTCTTACCGTTGATCAGATGACTCGCGCGTTCTGGATCGTGTGGATGGATGAAAACCAATGCTTTTTTTTGTAAAATTATGTGACTGTACGCCTTTATCTATCCTTATAACGTGTTATGGGTTTATCGTGTGTACCATTCTGCTGAAACCGGGTAAACTTCACGACTTATATAACAAGTGAGGATGCGATGTTTGTCACGTATAACCGATATTTGCCAATAGAGAGAGAGGAAGGAGAGAAGAAAAAGAGAGGTGGAGAGAGAGAGATAGACAAGAGAGGAGAGAGAGAGAGAGAGAGAGAGAGAGAGAGAGAGAGAGAGAGAGAGAGAGAGAGAGAGGGGTGAGGACAGAGAAGAGAGAGAGAGAGAGAGAGAGAGAGATATTTGAGAGAGAGAGAGAGAGAGAGAGAGAGAGAGAGAGAGAGAGAGAGAGAGAGAGAGAGAGAGAGAGAGAGAGAGAGAGAGAGAGAGAGAGAGAGAGAGAGAGAGAGAGAGAGAGAGAGAGAGAGAGAGAGAGAGAGAGAGAGAGAGAGAGAGAGAGAGAGAGAGAGAGAGAGAGAGAGAGAGAGAGAGAGAGAGAGAGAGAGAGAGAGAGAGAGAGAGAGAGAGAGAGAGAGAGAGAGAGAGAGAGAGAGGGAGAGAGAGAGAGAGAGAGAGAGAGAGAGAGAGAGAGAGAGAGAGAGAGAGAGAGAGAGAGAGAGAGAGAGAGAGAGAGAGAGAGAGAGAGAGAGAGAGAGAGAGAGAGAGAGAGAGAGGGGTGAGGGATAAAGAAAGGCACCAGCAACAAAACCCTCACTGAAAAGAAAGCGCTTTTTGACCACAATGGTTCTTTTTTCCCCTGTACGTGCCCCACCCCCTCTCCGACTATCTAGTCACATAGAGCGCCCCACTAGACTAGCACAAACTTGTGTCTTTATCAATCGATAATTGCTTCACGGAATACGGGCGGGATGGGAGCGGTGGCTGACAAATCTTGAACTCTACTTGAACCTGTGCTATTAGTACTATTTTCTCTCTCTCTCGTTTAAATGCGTTTTTAGTAATATTGTATTGTTATGCGAAGAAGACTGTGCATAGCGGAGACGTAGAGTCACTATCCTTGTAATGGACTTCAAAACCTCCCGTATTGCCCATTATCTTGTCTTTATTTATTAGAAAGTAATAAATCATGAAAGCCTATTGATTGCTGGACTTCTTTACATAAGTTTCACTCACGATAAGCCAAAGCAGGTTTTGCTAATGCAACCGAATCTAACCTGAACGGTCTCCGAATCTAACCTGATCAGAGTCTCCTTTCCGATGTCCTGTCATCGTCTACATTCTTGTGCGGACGTGAGTGGGTGGCCGTAAGGGACATCCAAAGACAAAATATTCCGCAAAGCCGACCGGACAATTTAAAAATAAAATTTTCATGATTTTTCAAGTCTTACACAAGATGAACTACGACAAAATAGCTCGACACAATATTACCGTTATTAGATCCCAGATCGGAAAACATTGTTTTGCCCGACCATAAGGTTGTGCAGATCGCTAGTAGTCTCATGATATTCTCATTCTCATTTAGAGTTACCTATGATTTTTTTCGTTTCTTTTACAGGATAAATGGCCGTAGGAATACGTTTTCTTTCACTCCAGATCATAAAACGGCATTTCTACGTATTTTTCAACTGTTTTTTTCAGCTCTTACTGTCAGTTCATTTGTAGACCACGATTGTTACATAATAACGAAAATCTGAAACCTGCCTCACTGCAAAAGATTTTTTTAAAATTTAGACCTCGCCAAATTTTCTTTGAACAATTCTCTTTCACATGGAATTTTAAAAAAACAGAATAAAAGTCGTTGACTTCACCTACCTTAAGGTGAAAAAGGACTTATTAAAAAGAGGAAATGACAGCAGTCTCAATTGTTGACGTTCGCACCCAAAAAATATTCACAAAGCACACAAATTTCACAATATTATGTTTTTTATTTCAGCGATGTCAAAGCTTTACATGGACCAAATGTTAAGAAGATTCATCAATTAGACTTTGAGAAAGATTAATTGAAGGGTTCAAGTTATCATTGGGTCCCTGTGAAACCTACCACATAGCATTTTTTTCGCTCTCAGCTACTCGCCTTTAATGAAAAATAGTCACTCCGTAAGATTAATATAGACTCAATTAGCCTACATTGTACTGGTTCTGTTTCTCAGTTTTATCTTCATGAGGAGAGAGAGAGCTGAGAGGGGGGTTCAGGGGGGGCACCTGCATTAAAAGAAACAGAAACCCCTCGCAAGTTTCCAAGCCCTCTTTCTATTATATTACCCCTGTTTTAGCACCGCCACAGTGTAATTTACACTATTGTGTCTAAGATCAGCGATGCTAATCTGGGAGTAAAAATAGGAGATTACTTGGGAACGCACTACGTGACATGCTCTATGAATAAGTGGCAAGGAGAGAGTATGTATCGAGCTAACACTACTTGGAGTTTGTAATCGTGCTTGGTGTGAAATGTTGGCAGTGCAAAAGTGTGACTATCCCAATAGTAATTATATGTATGAGTGTCAAATAATTTTGTTTCTACAACTAGATAGGTCTAGAATCTAATATCTAATAAATCTAGATCTAGATCTTTTCAAATGTACTTTAACCTATTTTCATTCTTAATCCATTTACCTATAGACTCTTTTAGCTTTATCAGTATCAGATCTCAACCCATTTGAGGGCTCGGATCGCTTCTTCATGCCTGTTTGTGTCAAATACGCTCATCAGAAGCGCGTATGTTTTCGTCAACACAAGTTTGGACACTGGCAGAATCAAGGATGACCAACATAGTGTCTGCCATTTTGACTTGATTCTGTCACGTGACAGCGGGCTTACAGGGAAAAGAAAACTCGAATAAAAGAGAACAAAAGGCCTTAGCCAAGAAACAACTTTTTAACTTATGTCAAAATCTTGATTAATATCTTGTAAAAAGACATTTTACTTTTACCTAGTATTTTTGTATCTACTAACAATATTCAAGGACAATCATAAAGCGGATACGATTCTTTCTATTTCATAGTTTGACATTACAGGCTGAATTTTCAACTTTCGTTTTGCTTTTCGCAACTTTCGATTCAGTGAGCGAATCCCAAAATGGCCGCCCTCTTGAGGCAACAAAACACCCGTGTCCTCAAATGTTCAAGAAACAATGTTTACAATGTCTTCACCCCATTTCATCGACTACAAAATACTTTTGACGCGCCGAAGGGCGGAATTCCAATAAATGTGAGATGTCTTAGTACCTTTAATCATCATGAGAGGCTTCCTTTTCGCCAGAGGGAACACCGGTTGCATCAGACTGGGACCATAGGACACCGTTACTTTCATAATCAATCTGTGCCTCTGGGGAGAGAAGTACAGCCGAAGAGAATTTCAAATCATCATTTCGGATTTAGGCCCAGCGAATCATTACAAACGTGTGACAAAGGAAGATTCTTTTCACATAGGCTTGTTAATTCCAGCTTTGCACAAAGTAGAGGTTTCAAAACTTCTAGTTTTTATTTTCAGGAGCAACAAGATGGGGATAATCCAGATGATGCAAGTAAAAAAGATGATTCCTCGCCCCCATCAACTGAAGATATTCAGGAAATAGTCACAAACTTTAATCCTGTTGGTGCTTTAACTACTCTATCTGTACCTGAATTCTTACCAAAGGTTCCAATCATAGCCATCAATCGTAACCCTGTCTTCCCAAGATTTGTTAAAATGCTTGAGGTGAGAATCCTGAGAAGTTTTAATTACTTTTACACATTATGTAAACTGCTTGAAGAGGGTGAAAGGATTGATTAAATGTACATTTATTTTTTACGTCATCAAAGGCATTCAAAGTCATCCATTTGAAGTAATCTCTGGCTAAGTGCACAGCTGTCGGGAGACAAGGAAGCTGTGCACTTAGACAGACGGACCCATCGGATTCACTTTTACATGTTTTTTAGCAGCATCAGTTGGGAATTATGAAAGAAAATCTTTCTCCGCCGAGTTCCCAAATTGTTGCACTTAGTTGCAGGCTTGGAACTGACAGAGACAGAGAGCAAAACAGACAAAGCGCTATTTGTGTGCCTGTGCATATGTATGGTGAATTCTTTGTGTGTGTGTGCGTTTTATCTTTTTTTTTAAAAACTAGAGTTGTTGAGATGAATCTATGAGCAGATATTTCACCTAGAAAATACCCAAACGGTGCACTTAACCGGTGTCCTTTTTCAGCCGCTGTGTAGAGGGGTAAATTGATGTTGAAAAATATGTTACACATGATGACCGTGCACTTATCCGGGAACTGCTAAGTATCTAAAATTCTCAGTCATGCTCCCTATCTTTACAACCACATGAGACAATTACAATACTAGAAAAATAGTATACTTTACTTCACTTCTTTAGCAAATTGAATCTTCACTTAGTGCAAATATATACATGATATCTAATATATTATATATAAATGGTAACATCACAAAAAGGGTATTAATAAGTTTTTTTTTAAATAGAGAGCCACAAACTACTACAATTTTGACGATTAAGAAATAAAATTATGCGCACATGATGCTCTGAAGATGTTTATAAAACTTTTCCATTGTTTCCTTCTAAATATATTAATGTTTTCTATTCTTTTTATTACACAGATTACTCACCCTGACTTAATGGAAATCATAAGGCGGAAAATCAAATTAAATCTGCCATATGCTGGAGTTTTCTTGAAGAAAGATGATAGGTATGGTTCACACTGCATCGAAGTGAAAAGCTGTTCCATTTAAGATTTGGCTTTGTTGTCAAGTGATTTTTCAAGATTATTATTTCATTATGAATGTTCAAAATCAAATATTATTTGTACCTTTATAGCTTTACAGTCAAAAATTGTTTTTTTTACAATTTGAATAATATCACAATCCAATTTCCACCTGGATTTTTAAATTTTTTTATTTTTTAAATTTTTCAAGAAAAAGATTTTCTAACTATTAGATCATTTCACTGGATAATGAGGAATATCATGAGAGAAAAAAATTCACTTTGAAAACACTATTATAATCGAGTTTGACCGTACTAAAACGTCAATCCGATGGACCTTTTATTTATGACCTTTTCTGTCTTTCAATTTCAAAGAAGTTGTTATATTTCAGTAATGATCATGAACGTTAATATACTTTGATATTTTCACCTCTGTGCTGTCTTTTCCAGATTTATTCCTGCTATCTTATGTGCCTCTCTTTTAAAGTGTATGAAAAAAGTGGAAAGGCTGCCTTTGAATGTTTGCTGCTTGATTCTTTTTTCCCATGAAGAAGTAGATCTATATTCAATTTTCCAGTAATGAATCAGATGTGGTGGACAGGCTTGATGATGTTCATAATATTGGTACATTTGTTCATATCACTGAAATGCATGACCTTGGAGATAGACTACGGATGATTGTCATGTCACACAGAAGGTATGTATTGCTACTGCTTTCAAACGTCTAAAATATTTTCATTTAATTTTGTCAGTATTTCTTACAAACTGATTTTCTTATCTGAAAAATCCCGTAAAATTTGTGTTTAATTTGATCAACTCATAATATATAGTCTTATGCTGCTTTTTCTTTGTCAGGATACGCATCACTAATATTGCATTTGAAGAGGAACTGGAGGATGTTCCAAATGTTCGTAAGTACATATATGCAACTTTTTTTTTGTCTCTAGATAATTAAACATTTGCATTGATGGAGGAGAAAGGAAAAGTATCCCAATTTGATAATCTTAGCACCAGAATTTAAAAAAACAGCAGTTCAACACAGGAGATCAAAAAACTTCTTGCAATGACAATGACAAACTGCAAATAGAAGCAAAATATTTGGAAACAGAAATGTGATACCACTAAATCAAGATTGATTGGGGCATGCATGTTCCCTACACCTGTTGGGAGGGCTGGACAAACAGAAATGTCTTTGAATTGAAACGCAATGGCAAAATGCTCCGAATACCAAGGACATCAAAAGCAGAGAGTGGAACAGTTTTAAATGACTGAATATTGCCTCAAACTGGCTTCTCAATTCAATCAAAAGATGAAAACTACAATATTTTGGCCATGTTAAGAGCAATAGTGGTTCAGAGAAACTTATTCTGTAATCAATAAGAAGCCAAGAGAGGAAAAGGAAGACTGGCAAAAATATGAACTGAGGACATAAAGAATTGGATTGAAATATCTATGACAGGAGATGATATGAAGGCAAAGGACAAAATGAAAGATCAGAGAATGATTTGAGATGCTCTGAAGGTCACATGAGCTGATGATTTTAAGCATTATATAATTCAAATACTTTGTAAGAAATGTTTATTTGATTTGGTTTACCCACATCCACAACTAAGGTGATCTCTGGGTTTTTGGTAGGATTTTAATTTTGCCCGGACTGCCTTGTAAACAACCAAGGGATCTTTTACATGCACATAGTGTTGTGATCTGCACAAAGGACCTCCTTTTTATCGTCTGTCTCCCGTGGTACTAGATGTCGATCCGCCTACCTGGACCAGGGGTGGTAGATTTTGCTTGATAAAAACGAGATACTTTTTCAACCTTTGGCGGGGCTCAAACCCACTACCTTGTGGTTGAGAGGCCAACATCTTGCCTCTAGACTACCGAGTCCCTTATTGAAAGAAGCAGATTTCTTAATTATATCTCAAAGTTTGTAATATTGCTGTATTATAAACAAACTTATATTCATTGTTATCACATATTTCTTTCTACACTTTCATGGATTGCTGTTTAAAAATGTTACCATCATTTTTGAAAGAACTGAATGTCTTACTGTCTTGGTTTGCAAATCTTTTTATGCTTATTGTAGCAGCAGAGAAAGAAAAAAAAAGTTCAAGGCGCAGCAGAAGAAGAGCTGAAAGACAAGAAAATGATATCACTAAGACTAGCGATGCATCATCTGGATCTGATAATAACGATACATCTGACGATATATTGGAATTGACAGCTTCAAAATCTCAAACCAGCAAACAAGCATCTCCCTATGTCCTTATGGTTGAGACTGAAAATTACGCCCATGAACCATTCGAGAGCAATGATGAATTGAAGGTATGTGTGCAGAATTTTGCCTAAAGTTTTCATCATGTGAATTTATTTTCACAACTTGAGTAACATTATTGATTTATTTTGATGTTTTATCAAAGAAGATAAAGATATCCCAATAAGGGATTAAATCAGCAGATTTGTTAGTTCGGTATGAGCCAATGAATAAAGAATAGTATAGTAGTACATACTCACTTTGATTTTGGTTTGAATTTTGATTTGAATTTGCCCATATCCACAACTAAGGTGATCTCTGGGGATTTTACTCTAAAACACTCAAGAAAATATTTTAACCATCAGGGCTTGGAACAATGAACTTTGGTTGAGAGGTTGACACCTTGCCTCTAGACTACAGAGTCCTCTTAGTACACTCGCCAAACTTGATTGACATCTATTCAACTTTTATGCCATTAGTTTTGGTTTGATCTCTTATTGTTGTTTCTAATTTTGTCTCTTTTTTTTTCCCATGGAAGGAAATTTAATGTCATGTTTACTTTCTTCTTTTTTCAGGCTGTCACATCAGAAGTTGTGAAGACAATACGAGACATAATAGCTATGAATCCTTTATATAGGTATGAAAACAAAATAAAAGTATAACATTATTTTACAAACTTAATTCCTTTGTGAAATCTTTATGTCTATAGCTAATAATAGATATGTGAAAATACTGTAAAGTGATTTTTTTTATATTATTGTTGCAATATTGAGAATGATGGAAATCTTCCCCATCACGCATGTAAAAATTTCAATTCAATCATCCTTTAAAAAAAAAGAAAATTATACTTGTGTTTACACAATTTCCGTTTGAAAAATAAAAGAATACATCAATGCATTTAACTTAAGTTAATCATTAAATGTATAGATTTTAGGAGAAATATATAAAGATGCAAAGGTGAGTAAATCGATAGTGCATTGAAACAATATGCATAAAAAAAAACAAATTAAAAAAATATTTTTAAAAATAAATAAATAAATTATAAAACAAATATTTCCCCTCGTTTTAATGTATTTCAGTTGTTTAACTGAAAATGTAATTTTTCCCCTGTATGCATAGCAATTTTTTTATTTATCGTTTCTTCATAAATTTTGGATATAGAAATCATATTAGATAAGATTTTTTAATTCACTTTGTTGTAGAAGTCACATCTGCATTTATTTTGAGATTTGTTAACACCTTTTTCTTAAATTTGATCGTGCAGAGAAAATTTGGCCCAAATTATTCAAGCAGGTCAGAGAGTGATTGACAATCCAGTTTATATCAGTGATTTGGGTAAATATTTTTCAATCTTCAAATTCTTTGTTATTTCGTTTAGCATTACAGTAGTGACCGCCTAAATGCCCACCACCTAAATGCCCTTTTCCCCTATCGCAAACTCAGTGAAACTGATTTTTTTCTATATAAATTGCCGTTCTAAATGCCCGTTTCAAAACCAAGATTTTCGCCTAAATGCCCGGTCTCAAAGGCAAATGTAGGTATCATTAATTCCAAAGTACCATAAAATATATCCGTAATTGATTAAATATTCTGGGTTTTTTTGTCATACCTGTAATCCGATCGCTAATCCAATAGGGCTTATGCCTGTCAACAATGTGCCATGCATTGCAACCACCCTTGATTACCTATCCATGGTAGGCCCTAATGTACTATTTTACTAAACGTTGACCAATTTTCTCTTCATAACTCCACCCACTGCAGCACATCCTTTGTCCCATTGGATCACTGGTTTGTCATGGGGCAATTAAAATTGAACACTCTTCCGGACTCCACCCACATCTCTTTCTTGATATTGTAAGTGGCATGCGATCACCTGGCGTCTTTAGCCCGGGCGCTCATTGCGATCAAGGGACAAGGTCAGAACAGTTTTATTGCTCCCTCTCTGGCATGGCCGTATCCAATGTGACTTGGGTCTTCATGGCGAGAGACGGTCAATCCATCCGCGCGCTCATCACTTCAGTGTTAATGAGCGGAATGGTTTCCAGGTGTCCTTTTTTCTTGCATTAAATTTTTCATACAGCTGATGACTTTTCGGAAACAAACGATCTGGCTATGAATCTTTATCCTTGTCTGTCTGTTGTCTTAATTTTAACATGAGGATTATGAATCGAAGGAGTTGTAAGATTTGTGTTAATTTATTCACACATTGGTCCCATTGGGTGAGGTTTTTCTTTATCCAGTTTTTCTCATCTAAATTTGCATAATTACTTAAGTCACAGGTCGTGATTAAATAAATCACGTGATTGTAGTGTGGGTTATGCCAGTTAATGAAGCAACGCTGAATCAGGTCCTTTTTCTCCTAGCATCCATCGTGACAACTTCAATTTTTCACAGCTACATACAGATTTACATCTTGAAAATAAAAATGGATAAACCAGAAAATGACTGACAAAGAAGCTTCAAATCCTGAACGAAATTGACAAGTCACCAGGGAAATCTAACTTCACAGAAATAGGCCTTCCCTCAAATTGTTGCCTCGGACCTACTTTCGCCTAAATGCCCGCTTTGTCTGCTTCCAGAGCACCGGGCATTTAGGTGGTCACTACCGTAATTTATTTTTGCTGCATTGATTTAATAGGTTATGCGCATGCCGTGTGTTTTTGATGTTTTTTTGTGCGCATGAATAATTTAATAAAAAGGAAACATAATAGATGAATAGAGAAAACCAGTCATATTTTTTACTGTAAGTCTTACTTTGCATATTATCTTTTTATGGAGTCCGTATGAATTCTTTAAAGAAAGGTAACCAGGGGATGTGATACAGAAAAGTTAAAAAATCATCAAACCATGGAAGGTTTGGACTAGTTCTTAAAAGTTTGAGCACATTTCATTTAAGTGATTTAAGTTTTGTCTGGATGAACTTAATGTAAGTGTTGAATCACCATGCTCTTTATATTTCCTTCATTAGGCGCTGCCTTAACTGCCGGAGAGCCCAACGAGTTGCAGGAAGTCCTTGAAGAAAGGAATGTAAGTCCGCTGTTTTTAGATGCCTTGTCTCACATACAAAAATTGAAGTCATCTTATTCTTTCATTTTTCTCTTGTTACAAACAATAGTTTTTCTCATCCTTTGGGAATCAGGATATAAATGTTTTGAGATAATTTTTATTTTTACTTTTCCCCTAATTGAGGTTATATGTATATGTATCTATGACATGTTATTTTGAACTTGAATTAGTCTTTCCTTTTCAGACAAAAATAAATTGACAATTTTAGATTTTTTATACCATTTTCAAATCGCTTGGAATTTAGCCTACTATCTATTTCAATTTTTTTCCTCAATAGAATTAGTTTTCTCAGTTATTTGAGACATTATCATGTAAGATGAGCATATTTTTCTGCTGCTGTCAACCAACACTTGATCTTTATGCTGACATGAAGATTTTACACATTGTAGTGTCTGTATTGTATCGTTGTTTCCTTTGAAATTTGTAAGTAGATTCTGATATATTTATGATGATGATGATAATAGATATCAATGTTCCTTCTTCCTAATGGTTGTGTCCTTGTGTTTTTTTAGATCTCTAAGCGTTTGATGTTAGCCCTGTCACTCTTGAAAAAGGAATTTGAATTAAGTAAACTGCAGCAACGAATCGGAAAAGAAGTTGAAGAGAAAGTTAAAAAACAACACAGAGAATATATCTTGCGAGAGCAGCTGAAGATAATAAAGAAGGAACTTGGCTTGGAGAAAGACGACAAAGACGCCATTGAGGAAAAATTTAAAATAAGACTAAAGGTAATGTTGATGTTGAATCTCCCTTGTATAATAAATGAATTTCAATATACGAGATGTGTAGTTTAATTGTATTTTAATGATTCGAGAGGAAATGCGTCTAAGTGACTGATTATATGTTAAGCTAAGTGATAAAAAGCAAAACAAAATTTTTCATTGAATTAATTTGTCAACTTTTGAATACTTTTAATAATTGATGATATTGACTTCATCAACCGAAAATGCTTTCCATTTGTGTTTCTCGGAATAAGAGACACAAGCCTTAACTTATTTTCTTTTCTTTAACTTCTTTTTTGACATTTTTCTTTTAATTGATTTTTTTTTCTTCTCTTTTTTCAGGATTTAACAGTACCACCACATGTTAAAGATGTTATAGACGAAGAGCTGACTAAATTATCATTTCTTGACAACCATTCATCTGAATTTAAGTATGTTGATTTAAAAAGAAAAAGTACATGTATATGAAAATAAAGATCCAAGACTTTTGTTGTTGTACCAGTTAAAAGAGTTGTTTTTACAACCTTTTCAAACGTAACTCACATGAAGACTTGAGGTTTAAGTTTTAAAAGTTTGCAAAATTTATTTCATATTCACATTGGAGTAGTAATTATCTTTATTCTATTATATAGATCTATGTTTTATTCCATGTCTAGATTTTGAGGATCATGATAACAAATTTAGTCTGTATATACATGTTCATATATTGTGGAGTATTTAAAATTTTGATTGCATGTTCATTTCAAAATAAAAATAACAATGTGCCCCTATGGGCTGTATATAAATTTTGCCTTGGTAATGCTTTTTCAGTGTAACCAGAAACTATTTAGACTGGCTTACTTCATTACCCTGGGGCAAATTCAGTGAGGAATGTTTGGATCTAGTCAGAGCACAGGAAATTCTAGATGAAGATCATTATGGCATGGATGATGTGAAAAAGAGGATATTGGTGAGTTTATGGATGTTAATTGAACATTAAGTAGGTAATTTTTAAAACCCACATTGACGTTTGAGAATGTACAATGATATAATGAATGCAACTTAATTTTCTTTACTCTTATTCGTCTTAAATTCTTGTTTCAAGTTTTACTTTGATGTAATAAAAAATCATTATATAATTCATGAGAAATAGTGAATGACTGATGACTGCAATTGAGATATGAACGGGCAATAATGTTTTCATTCAAACTACTTTTTAAAATAAAAACAAAACAAAGCAAAAACCAAACAAACAAAAAAGTCATGGAGAAATATGAAGCTGGCTGAAGCATTCTCTTTATCTCTTTAACCCTACAATTTTTTCCTTATAATTTTGTGGATAAGAGGGTTATAGTTGAAGCAGGACATTGATAATTCATGGAGACGTTATTGTCATGAATAATTGTTGTGCTATGTTGAGATCATTTTGGGATATATCTGTATCTTGATTAAATTCATATTACATTATTATCTGACAGGAATTCATAGCTGTGAGTCAACTCAAAGGACACACTCAAGGGAAGATCCTTTGCTTCCATGGACCGCCTGGCGTGGGCAAGACAAGCATTGCAAAGTCCATTGCTCGTGCATTGAACAGAAACGTGAGACTTTTTTCCTCTATGTGATAACAAATTTCATAAAACTGAAGAGAGAATAAGAATGCTAAAATACATGAATACTGTTTTATTGAATATAATTAATGTTTTCCCTTTAAATAAAGACATGAGAATATTTTTGTTGTTGTATCAATAATAAGTGACGGTTAATGAAAAGTTTGTTCAAATTTATTGTTCTCTTGTAAAACATAATACTTGTTTTTCAAAGATAAATTGTTGTTGAATTTTGTTGTTGGTTGCCCACAGTATTTTCGATTCAGTGTTGGGGGAATGACAGACGTAGCTGAAATAAAGGGTCACAGGTGAGTGAGCTAAGTTTTTAACATTCTTTAAAAACGTTCATCAAAGCATGGTTTTGCAGGAATATTTGAAAGACTGAAAGAAGAGAAACATTAAATAACACAATAATAATAATAAATGGCACTAATATAGTGTTTTGCCCCGTACGAAACAAGCTCTAAGCGCTTTACAATGGCAGCAGAACAACATAATAATAATGATATATAATACTTGTACATTCTAGGATAAAACATAGTCATAATCAAATGCCTTACAGCATAAAAATATCCTATTAGAGATAAGGCATTTTCTAATATGTCACATATTAGAAAATGCTTTATCTCTAATAGGATATTTTTATGCTGTAAATATGAAATATTCTCTACCATTTTCAATCTTTTAATTGATGTTGGTAATCTTTCTTGTTTTTTGTTTAAAAATTTATTGAGCCTAGCATAGTATTGATATGTATTGCCTGTTAATTGTTTATTACAAAATGAAATGAGATTTCCATTGAAGCAAAGAGCCTTCATGTTTCCTCTGTTTTTGAAATAAAATAAAAGATTTTTAATTGAGAGGACTTTTGCTGAAAATAGAGGAGAGAAGATCCCATAGTTCTGTCTACTTAGAGAAATGGAACCAAAAGGTCTCCTTGTTAGCCTTTTTTGTTTTTTTTCTCCTTTAACAGGCGAACATATGTTGGGGCCATGCCTGGGAAAATCATTCAATGTCTGAAAAAAAACTAAGACGGAAAACCCCCTCGTCTTGATAGATGAAGTTGATAAAGTCGGAAGAGGGTATCAAGGGGATCCATCATCTGCACTCCTTGAGCTGTTAGACCCTGAGCAAAACAGTAATTTCCTGGACCACTACCTTGATGTGACTGTCGACTTGAGCAAGGTATTCAAAATAGCAAAATAGCCTGTTGTAAATTTCTAATATAGATATCCCAAAAGAATTTAATTCAGAGAACACGCTTTATAGCTTGATTTCTGAAAGTGTTCTTTATACCATAAACTCAACTGATTTTCTATTGAAGATACTTATGATTGAACGCAAAGCAACACATTTGTGACTTGATTTGATTAAAAATGCAACACAATATATTTTTAACTCACAAAACTTTTTTTTTTTATGTGCAATTTATCTCATGCCCTGCTAATGTGTCTGTATGTCTATCTTAGTTTCTCCTTGATGTCTCTTACCATCGTTTCAATTTTTACAAAATGTTTCGAACTCCATTTGTTTTGTTTTGGGGTTTGTTTGTTTTTTTAGATTTTTGTCTGTTTTTTTTGTCATCTCATCTGTAAGTCCTATAAAATTTTGGAATTCGAAAGTTCCTTTTTTTTAGAATATCATCCTAGATTTGCAAGAATTATCTTACATTTTGGCAAAAAAATATTTCATGTGGTATTTCTTCTTAACCTTTCACCACCACAGTTTGCTTTTTCAGGCAGTGAAATCATCAGAAAATTCTATTGACATTTGTAAATCACAACTATCGTGTACAATCATTACAGTTTTGGCATTCTGAGCATAATGAATACAAACGTTCAGACCCTTTCATGAGGTTTAAATACAAGGCAAATAACAATTGTAGTATATCAACATAAAAAGTTTGTCTTTTTATCGAGAGAAAGACCAAAGATAAAAGCCTCATTAAATGTTGACACTTTTGTTCAATCTCCAAACATATGAGTACATGTTTATTTTCTTTCACTTTATTTTATATTTTTTGTCACCAGGTTCTTTTTATCTGCACAGCAAACGTGTTGGACACCATCCCTGAGCCATTGAGAGATCGTATGGAAATGATCGATGTGTCTGGTTATGTTGCAGAGGAAAACTTAATATTGCTAATGTAAATTTAAAATTTTCAACTTGAAATTTCATGGAACAGTTTTAGTGCTTAAAGCGTTTCACTTGATAAAATATGAAATATCTTGTAAGAAAGGACAACAATTTTTAAAGATGTTTCAGACAGTTGAAGCCGATAATTTGAACAGCAGCTTGATTTGAATGATTCCTCTGGGATATATGCTGTTCATAAAAATTATACTGTTTAATTGGAACACTCAAAAATTCTAATGTGAAGGTCGCTGTAGCTTAAAATCCTAACACTTATCAGCTGTTGAATTTAGATAGAGCCTGGGATCATTATACAGTATACTATACTCACACTTAATATATTTGAATGGCACGAGTAGCTGTATTGCTTAGGTGTGTGAATAAGACAATGCAGATAAGTTTATCACATCAGATGATCGACAATGATGAATGGCTGGCAAATTACTGGATTTAGATAGAGGTAGTTGCAGACACACATTGAATATGATCACCTGAGTGGACTTTTCTGTACTGTACTAAATAAACTTCCGAAGAACCTTTTAGACATATACATGTATATACATGTTTGTATGTGCATTGAACATTTATGTGCATGATATAGAAATGTCTTGTACTGTGTGCTTAATGTATTAATTGTGATTTTTGAAACACACTCAGGGTAAAATTAATATGCGATCGGGATCGGCAATAATATTTAAAACACTGAACAGAGAAGAAATGAAAACACCTGTACCACTTATCATAATCATGTACATATATAATACACTATAAGATTTTCCATAAATAGATGCCACTTAATGGGAGCGTCATTTAATTGGATCACTTCCCTGGAACGGTGCTGTTCTAACTAAGTGGCTTTGATTTTATTTACATGTTTCATGCCATACATGCTTAAGGAGACTGCAAGTTGAGCATGTTTTCTGTTACTTGATTGGGAAAGTTAAAGTTTTTACTTGTCTTGTTCATGAATTTCTTTCTTCTTTCTCGTTACTTGAATTCTTTGATTGGTTTGAAGATTTTACAATTTTAAAAATGATTATTACAGCAATATCTTGTACCCCAAGCTCTATCAAGTTCTGGGATCAGTAAGGAGAGATTAATCATCGATGATGATGCCATGAACACCTTGATAAAGTCTTATTGTCGAGAAAGCGGTGTGAGAAATTTACAGAAGCAGATTGAAAAGGTGAGGACAGCATTAGTATTGTGGTATTGTAAACAGCTGTCTATTTTGCCATTGAACAGAAAGATGACGTTTTTTAGTATTTTAAATACTTGATCTAACTTCAGAAGTACTTTAAGCTTTGGGGGTGGACTACAGCCAAGAAGCAAAATACTTATATTGGACATATAATGTTCAAACTTTACACATACAAAGGGTACCATGCTGTGATTGAGATGCAATAGTTTTTTTGTCGCTCGAGTTTTTAGTTGCCGTGGTAACAGTGACCATATTGGATTTTGTTTATGTTTTTCAAATCGCTAAAAGTCAAAATATTACCATGGGAAAGTCAACCAAATTTGAGATACAGGTAGTAAAGATGACTGTCTTGGTTGTATTAGATCAGATTTTTGATATTTGATCTACTCATTGAGAAAAAAAATATTGAAAAAAATCCACTTTCAAAATCCCCAAAACACCAATTTTTTACACTAAATCATCAATAACATCACTATAATCAATTATTTCCCAAAATGCCTCTTATACAAACTAGGCGCACATATGAAGAAGTTATATACCAAATTTGGTTCAAATCTAAAGATAAGTTTTTGACTTTTAGCGAACAGTATACCAAAAAAACAAGTTCTTAGAAAAACGCAATTTTGTATTTCCGCAACTCAAAAACTCAAAATTTTATTGCACAATGTCAATATTTATGCATGTTATGGATAGTATCTTATAAGGAGTATATTTGCCATATATTAGGTAATACAATCACAAAATAATTACATTCTGAGGAGGAAAAGTCATGAGAATGAAGTACATAATTCAACAGCGTAGAAGATCAACATTTGTCAAACGTTGGTAAACAGGCCAAACATGCTGATACAGGCGGTTGTAATCCAGGGGTGTATGGATAGGGAGCTTATGCTGACCAGGAAATATGTCCTGTGCGATGGCCTTCCTGTAGAAGCACCAGGAGTCGATGCCAGGCGGGCAGTACCGATACTGAGGGTTGTCGTCCGTGGAGTAGCCATGGTACAAGCTGGCAAAAATTGCTGTCTTCACATCCTCCATTTCCAGTAAGGCTTCCATGTTTCCTTCCGCAAAGTGTTGTACCTTTGAATAACAGTATGCATAAGATAAATATTGAGCATACACGCTATAAACCGACTCGTCAGAAAACATTGTTTACATTTAAAATAAACTGTTTTATATGAAACATTCCGAAACAGGCCTAACTAAAATCAGCAAATAAAAATAAGACTAGACAAAACTGAATATCAGTCAGTACAGAAAATACGAATGTAGACAAATCAACTACGTTAGAAACAGAATAGTTCAGTACAATAAAAAAAACAAATGGCTTGAGGTTGATTATGTGCAGCTTATGTTTGTCAAATAATTCAGGTGGTTGTCATTGTGTAATTGAAAATTTATAGTTAGCGTTTGAGAAAGAATTACATTTTTTTTTTCTTTTGTAGAAAATAGAAGTAAGGTTATGAAGCCCATAGATTCATTCTGTTTGTGCATAAGGAAATAGATTTACAAACCCTTCTTGGAGCAGTCCTGAACTAAATTCTGCAAGGCTGTACTGAGTCACTTTGAAACATGGTTCATACTCTTCTTTGACAATAGCCACATCTTGTCCAGATGGCTCAGCCCTGCAGACTTTGTCAAAGGCTTTTGAGTCACAGTCTCCAACAAATGCCGTGTTGACGTAGCTGATGCAGGTCCACCGATCTTCGCCACAGGGTTTCTGCCGCTACAGCTTCCATCATGCCCGATGTACCTAAAGATGACGTACAAACAAAGGGAATAAAAAGGAAATCAAATTGCAACTACAAAATAAAAATAAAATGATATCATGCATTGCGTTGTGGCTGCCTAATCTCATCAAATTAGGCAACATGCTTACAACAGATTAGTCTATGATACGGCTGCCATGAATTATCAATTGTGTAAAAATAATTTGTTTACTCTTATTACGTGACAACGGTTAAATTGGTTCCATTTCTTGATATGTCTAGTTTTACCCGCAACCGTGAGCTTTGACTTTCTAAATATAATGATAACTGTACGGAATTATTTTTTTTAAATAGACGACGATGATAATGACAAAAAGCAATAATCCTAATAATGTAATGATCAAATAAATCAAACAATTATAATAACAGTGCATCCCCTCCAGAGCCATAAATCTTCTCTGTGTGTCGATTTCAATTGATCGGCTAGAAAAAGTAATTTGTAAGAAGAAATTATCATTTGGTAATAATAAAAAAACAACTCACCTCTGCAGTTGATGTTACAGCCTTCCTCTTGGTGTTCTCTAAGCCATGCATCACACAGATGAGGATTGTTAGCCTTCTGCCACTTTTCAGTTGTCGCGCATGTTTGACAGAAGGCACTAACGACGTGAGCATCAACTACGAAAGCAGTGAGGCTGTTGATGGCACATCCAATTCCAATAAGAGACGAAAGACCCTCGTCATCCATGTTCCGTCAAAACTAACCACGGCGTCTAGCGGTTCAGTGTTGTTGATGACTGCCGTTGATGTTCTTTTTTCACCACCGCTACTGCCTTACTAACTGTTGTGACACTTCTACATTGAGACCGTAGATGTCTTCGGCGGGCTTCGTGAAGGTCTTCTTGTGGGGGTATGGCATAGAGAGTGTCTCACAGAAATTGGAAAGTTTGTTGGGTCCCATATCGCTCTTGAGGCAGGCTACAACTCCTGTGTTAATATTGAACGGCTTAGGGTGCCCTGACGCTGACATCTGATGTATATGTGGAGGCCACAATGCAATCACAGTTGCGGCAGAAGGCCTCAAGGCACACGGCGAATCCTTTGCGTTTTGACGCGTTGACACGGCATTTGACTTTAGATCTGCAACTAATCTGAGGGCCCTGGAAAAGTGACACAAACGATGTCAGCATGCTGAGCTCACAAATAGTCTTGGTGAGGCCACCGTTTGAGTCCATGGTCATCTTCGCCATGTTGTTCATTGACCATGGCAAGCTTCTTTTCAAACCTGGTCTCACAACGATGAACTGGTGAAGGAGGATCGAATGGCAGTTCACTGATGGGGATATCCAAACGATCCGAGGATGAAGAACTAGAGCTAGATCTAGATTCCGTAAGCCCAAACCTGGAGCATGGTGGGGAGCCACCACGTATTCCAGAGCTGGTGGATGGTTCCAATCCCAAGTTAGATTCAGTTGCTTCCTGAGACGGAAAATACCTGAATCCTCGGTCCAACGCTGTTTCCTGGCTTTAGCCAGATTATTGCGTCGAGCTTTTCGTGAAAGTCGAGGCATTGTAAGCTAATTCGTAAAAAATAACAAGAATATAAAACAAACCTGAAGAATAAATCGCAATCAATCATAAAACACGTTTGCACTAGGTAGAGCAATCAAAATGAAACATATAACAGCTGATGTCATCTGAAATTCTTTGTCTTAGGTATGGAAAGTTTCATGAACAGGGGCTCATGGTGTTGTAGCATCGATACCAAATCTACTATATATCAAAGGGAGAGGAACTTCCCTTTACATCGATACTATACACGACAGCCATTCACTCCCGTTTCATTTTCAAAATTAGGACCAAAGATGAGCAATTTATCATATTTTTGATAAAATGTGTAAATTTTTATTCTAGGGCAGCATGTCTAGAGGACTAAAAACATCATTTATACATAGTTTTCATGTTTTGTACTATTACAGATGGGTTCTAGAAGAGTCATAGCATATGAAAATGATAAAATCTCAAATTCGATACTTTTGATCCAATCTTCGAGATTCAGCTGCCCCCCCCACCTTAACCTGTTGAGAATTATTATTCTGTAAAAAGTTATAGAAAGAAATGGATACTGCATAACAATTTAATTATTTAACCAAGAAATTAATTTTATTAAAAATTACCCACAATTTCATCAAATTTTTTTTTCTCATATGAAGCAAAAAGTCAGCACTTCTTTAATCTATGTCATAAGACTTTTTTGTTCTGAAAAACAGAGCTTAGGTACCAAGAGAACATTATCTTGCTCCTGCTTAGGAACAAAAGATACCAAATAAATTTGAAAGATTTTTTATCCTAAACATATTTCAACTGCTATCTTGTGCTTTGTCATAACTCCATTTTGACGAAATCTTCATGTCCCCAAGGTTAAAGGAAATTTATTTTACTTTTCATTGTCTCTGTGTTTTCAGATTCATCGCAAAGCTGCCTTAAAAATCGTCCGTGAGAACTGTGACACCATAAAATTGGGAACTGACAACCTTGTTGACTTTGTGGGAAAGCCTCTGTTTACTCAAGACAGGATGTACTCCCAGACACCTGCTGGAGTTGTAACGGGATTGGCCTGGACAGCAATGGGTAAATTGTCTTTGCTTAACCTATAGCATCTTTGTTTGTTTCATGTCCATCCATAAAGCATAGCTTATTATTTTCAATTAATTGTAAATATGTAATTAATTTTTTATCGTTTTTGGGATTCATTTGTTTTGGCGGCTTTTTAGAAAAAAAGTTTTTGTTTTTGTTTTATCGCATCAAACATCGGGAAAAAAATTCTTTATGCCAGGAAAGTGATCCAGAGCTTATAAAATGAATTCAAATATCACATTAGTTTTGCTGTGTCCTCATGGAAACAATTTTTGTTAATTTTCTGTGACACGTAAAATTTTAATTGTAGTAATTGCAGCCCACCACATCTCACATAACAGCAAATATCTTAAAAATTGTAGCTGTGCAAAAAGGGATGTTGTATTGACAAAAACAGTGGCTATAGTGATGATGACTGATGAAATATTCTATTTAAGATTATTTTATTTACTTTCTTATTGATAAAAGTTTAGAAAAAGGGTTCAAATTAGCTGATATTGATATGAATATAAAATTTGTCTGACAGTTTAATCTACAGCAGGCACTTTAATATGAGGTTAAGTACATCAAATGCAAGATGTAATACTGTTATAGTATTAAAATTCAACCATTTTACCTTTATGTGTCTATTATAATTGTATTGATAGTTAAAAAGCATCAAAATTGCTTCTTATCTTGATTGCATATCATGTCAGTGCTCTTGACATTAATTTCAGATTGAGGTAAAAAAAACTGCTTATCATTTCTTCCTTTCATTTCATCCCAGGTGGCTCTACGCTGTACATAGAAACTGCCATTAAGAAACCAGTGGATCCGGCTGTCAGTGAGTCTGGCAGTCTTGAGCTGACTGGGCATCTTGGGAATGTCATGAAGGAGAGCGCTCAGCTTTCTTACACCTATGCTAAAGCATTTACTACTCAAAAGATGCCTGAAAATGCGTTCATGCAAAAGGCACAAATTCATTTGCATGTGCCGGAGGTATGAAATCTTTTCCTCTCTGGACTTACTTTGTTGAAAAGCTTTTTCGGCCAATGAGTGTCCTTACGAAGGGAAAGAATACTAAAAAGAGATGTTACATGTTTTTTGATAGTTGTATAGATAATGACCAATAAAAATGAACGAAGAAAATAATGGTAAAAATGGACAACGATTGATTCTTTGAATATTTATTCCCAAAAAGCACTGTTTTTAGGATGGAATGCAGCAAGGGGTCTTTTTTTTTTCTTCATCCTGGGAGCCTTTGAAACATACTAAAGAGACATGTTCTTGATCAAAAGCTTATCGCTAAATAAAATCGTTGATTAGCAGGTTTGAAAAGTGTACGGTGCTGGTAGTTTATTGAAGCATTGCATTAATATTTTTTTCCTGCTTTAAAACTGCTGTGTAATATCTTATTACAGGAAGTGTGTGCCTTGGGTAGCTGAAGAGGGTTTGAAGTAAAATTACTTAGATATAATATACGATACCATCAATGCTAGAGGACAAGGATATTCACTATTTATTTAAAAATTATTCTAAAGACATAATTATAATAATCATAGTATAAATCAAAGGAATTACGTACACATAGAACTTCAATTAGTTTAGCTCGTAATTCATGTTAGTATATTCATGTTGCACATAGTAACATTATACATGTTATTTAGATCATATTTAACTTCCATGGTATAAATTACTATTCAATGTTGAGATTTACAGTCATCATAAAGTTTTACTTGATTCCATCACATGGGATGGAGAGAGAGATCTGCTTTTAAAAAATCTTGTAAATAAATGGATTGATCTATGTCTATATGAAACTATTTGCTTACATTTGTAGGGTGCAGTCCCTAAGGACGGACCAAGTGCAGGGTGTACTATTGTGACGGCTTTGTTATCTTTGATGTTGAACCAACCTGTGAGACAAGACCTGGCTATGACAGGAGAAGTTTCTCTAACAGGCAAAATTTTGCCTGTTGGTGGAATCAAAGAAAAGACAATAGCGGTAAATAGTTTTCCAGTCTTAATAAGATTGTAGTCAGACAGATGTGAGTGAGTTTTGTTGTAGTTGTTTTTTTTGTCTAGATTTTGTTTTGTTTTTAAATTAATTACCGATATATTATAATTAAAAAGAACCCAGCCTGTCACAGGTTTTAAAAAGCACCCTTAACTCTTAAAAAAAGCCGGAATTATTTCTTCATTTTCCCGAATTTTTTTTTTTGGATCTAGGATGCGTGCAGGCGACTTATTTTAAAATATTTATAACAAGCTTCAGAATAGAGATAAAAAGACAAATCATACATCAAAATAACAGGAATTAAATGCAGTTTCAAATCAACATCATTAAATTAATGAAAATAGGTTTTTGCACTACTGGGACCACTGGATCTATCAGAATCGTCACCGTCTTCCATAGGTAAATCACCATCAAACAAATTATCATTAGATTCACTCAGTTCATCATCGTCTAAATCAGAACCTTCATCAACAGTACAGAGTTATAAGGCTTGTTGTGCTGTCAATCGTCGAACACGGTCTCAGAAAGGTGCACTAGATGAACTAGCAGAAGCCATATTTGTAAATAAAAATCATCTGATTTACAGGATTGAAGAAAAATACCAAACAAGGCCCAAAAAACGCACAGAAAACACAAGATTTTTCAGTTGCTTTCATTCTACTTTCACTTTCATGGGGCATGTGAATAAGTAGAGTGATTTCCCTTTGATTATAAAACTTTTACTTGAGCCAAACGAAATAATACTAGAGTAACGCTGACAGCGTTGTTCAGTCAAAACGTGAATGGCTGCCGAACGCTGACAGCGTTGTTCAGGGCTTTAAGAGTTAAACATTGTTTATTTGTCTACTTTAGTTTTGATGTGGCAATTTATGTGAAGCTCAATTTACATATAGTTTCAATTAATTCAAAAGATGCTTCTGCCTGTTAGGTGCTTTATACTAACATTCTAACAAGATGCTCTTCTGCCTATAGCTATGTTCTTATTTGCACCTGAGTCGGGGGACGAAAGCACTAGCGGGGTCAAGTACTTTTTCCTTTTTCTAAGTGCACATTATTTTTATTTATTTATTTTTTGGGGGGGGGGGGTTCTCTTTGGAGTCTTTGTTCCCATCAATTTAATTTATGTAAAGGTGTAATGGGCACGGTGTACTGAGTTGAAATATGTTGTTTTTTCCTGCCGCCTCCGGTTGCCATGGAAACGGTGGCCATCATGGATTTCCCAAAACAATTTACCAAGTTCAACATCGATAGGCTTTTTCATTTTTCAACAAATTTCTTTCAAACTTGGCACACGCCTTGTTTGATACAATATCTAAACTTGATCTGATTGGATGTTTGTTTCATGTGTAAGTTTTGATTTTATGAATTTTTGAAAATAGCATATGAGAACAACCAAAAATATACAAAACTATTGTACAAAAAATTCAATTTTTCCAAAACTATAATACACATTAAAAAAAAGCTTCTGACGATTTCTTTCTTTTCCCCCACTCATCATCCATGCCAAATTTTACGAAGATAAATTAAGCAATAAAAGGCAGATAGGAAATAATGAACAGAAAAGGACATTTTGAGAAAGTCGTATTTTTCTCATATTTTCTGTCATTTGAATACATTTTTCTCCTATAAACCTAAGAAAAGAGTAGGATAATACTTTGAAACATCATAAAACCTTGAGGGGCTCTCAACTAGCTCTTATTGACACTGTTTCAAGTGCACCAGCACCTTTTTACTCTTTTACTTGATATCATTGTGATGGGAATGAACTGCTCTATCGACTAGTATGATAGACTAAATTTGTCCCATTTTCGGCAAAAATAGCAATCCCAGAACCCCCTTAACCTAGACCATACAAGATCTTGAACCAGTTTCATCATGGTGATTACAAACTCACAACTCTGCTGATTGTGTCCCAACGTTTATAAATGAATTATAATAAATCTGTCCGACTATCTATTAGGGCCTCAATTATCATATAAGAGTCATATTCTATCAAGTAGCCTATCAAAAAACAAGGCACAATGCCGTTAATGTCAATTGATCTTCATGACAAATGTTGAGACGCTCTGTGTTTCTTGCTGTGGCGCTTTCTTTACCATGAAAAATGTAAACAACAGAAATTAAACCTGCAAAAACAAACTAAAACAAATTAGTACCCATTAAGTGAGGGTGTGCTAATCATACTTCAAGGTAAAGCAATCATGAGGCATTATTTCCTGATCCAGTTTATTCATTCTGTTTTCAGGCAAAGAGAGTGGGAGTCAACTGTGTGATATTGCCATCAGAAAACCAAAAGGATTTTTCTGATCTACCATCATTCATCACTGAAGGCTTAGAAGTACACTTTGTGGAAAGTTATGATGAAGTATTCAAATTTGCATTTCCTGGACTGTCTTAGTCACAACCACACAGTAACACACCAGTACACACGCTGAAAGGTGTAGCCAATAGACTGCTGTCCCCTGTGGCTGCCGTACATAGTATGAACATAGTGGGTTTTCATCTCATCTGCTTATGCTCTGAGCACTAATTCATATCTCAAGAGGACATAAGTGTAACAAGGATAAAAGTAAACAATTAAAAAAGAATTGATAAGAAAAGGGATTTCTAATCAGCTTAAATGGATAGGCTCTAATGTTCTCTATGTCTGGATATTTATTTCTCTGAATGGGGATTACATATATCATATAATTTGACTTTTGAGTGTCCTGATGCATTTATAAACATTTCTCTAGAAAGGGACAAAGCAATGTTTATTGTACAAACTTTGTGCTCAAACACAAATGAGGATAAACAGTTCAGGTTTTATCATATGTGAATCTCTTCTTTCCTTTTATCTTATATTTGTGTCAAAATGTGTAATGAACCTTTTTGTTAATGTATTATTTTTCAAATGATACATTTTGTGTATTTTCATTGGCTTTTGCTTGAGAACTGTTTGGAGAGAGGACCATGTGCTAATAAGTTGCACAATGAAAGAAGATATCCCTCTTGAGTCTATCCTTCTAGACTCTTACTTAGGAAAGAGCGGCAATGGTTTACATTTACATGGGTATTTGTGTGCTTTGGGTTTATTGATGTTGTTTTTTCTTTTCTTTTACAATGCTCGTTTCTCTAAAGTTTTCTAAAAGACCAAAGAAAGGTGACTTTTTCTGTAGCATTATATTATAACACCTATTAAATCATATTATATATGAGTGATATTTGACAAGTTCCCACTCTAAATATTTTGTGTGTGTGTGTGTGTGTGTGTATGTGAATAACATTCTTTGAAATAAGTCTAAATTATAAGAAAATATTAATTAAATAAGTGATTAGGGATGATTTTGAGCAATGTCCATACTGATCTGCTGAGATACTTGAATATGAGAGGTCACTGCAAACTTATCATGACAGATGATCTCTCTTGCTTTTGTGTATCAGAATTGATGACAAAGAGATGAACAAATTGCCTATCTTTACTATTTGTGTCTTAGGAGCCGCATACATTTCACATTCATCAAATTACCTTCATTTTTTTAAAAGATATTTATTTCTAAGATATATTAAAAATGTGCTGAGGTAAATTAAAAGATGAGACATATGAAAAGAACCTGCAAGTAAATATGTTCAATATTTATAGTGGTTTTGACATTTGTGCAGATGTATGATGTAAACAATCAGATTTCTTTTATTTATTTATATTTTTTACTACATGTACCTTACTGAGATCATGTATTAAATAAAAATGAAAATCTAAAAATGCAAAATGGCCTCATGAACACATGCCTTTGTTTGAAATGAATGTTTAACTATGGTGATGAGTGAATTAACTTGATGATTGAATCATGTAGGCCCATATTAGAAGATTTGTTTGTTTGTTTCATTGAAATTTATCCAATCCACCATATACAGTAATCTCAGGGTGCCATATTAGGAGGAATATGTGTAAAAATACAGATGTCTTTTATTCGTTCAAGATATATTTTGGGGTTTTAAAATTAAGCTGAATATGTCCACTATGGGATTGCTGATCTTTTGTATTAGCATGAGATAAAAACCTTGTTATTGGATCATAAACATATAGTTATTTCAACAATATGCTACATCAGCTTTGGAATTACAGACATACCATATACACTTGATAACAGATGAACAGATTGATAGTCTTATTTAGAGAGGGTGTGGCATCAATGGCTGAGTGATTAGTCTGCCGGACCTAGGATCATGAGGTTCCGAGTAAGAATCCCAGCAAAGCTAGGTCTGACGTTGTGTTTCTTGGGAAAGACATTTAACACACATTTTCTCCACTCAACTCAAGTGCAAATGGGCACAAGCACTAGCTTGGGAGTAAAAGCCTGCTCCAGACTAGCGTCCTGTCCAGGAGGTGATTATCATCACCTGTTCCGCTTCATGCTATTAAAACCGGGAAAAGCTGTGGCTCTATAGGTCGTAGGGGCCTTGAAAGTACTTTATTTTTACTACTTAAAGAGAAAATGAATAATGATATAAAATAATATTGAAACCCCATGGGAACACAGACAAGTTAAATACTTTGATTTTTTATTTAATTTTTAATTTTGCCCACATTCACAACTAAGATGATCTTGGGAGTTTTGGTACAATTTTTTATATATTTTGCCCGGACTGCCCGGTAAACAGCCAAGCGATCTTTACCGTGCACAGAGTGTTGTGATCTACACACAGGACCTCCTTTACATCATCTGTCTCCAATGGGACGAGGTGCCAATCCCCCTACCTTGATCAGGGAAATGGGTTTTACTAAAAAAAACATGAGAATGTTTTTCAACTTGTCGGGCATGAACCCACAACCATTTGTTCGAGAGATCGACACTGCCTCTGGACCCCGGAGTTTCCTTAATCAAATACAAAGGAATAGACAAATTGTTTTTCAGGCACTAATAGACCTGAACTCACATGAACCCACAACCATTTGTTCAAGAGATCGACACTGCCTCTGGACCATGGAGTTTCCTTAATCAAATACAAAGGAATAGACAAATTGTTTTTCAGGCACTAATAGACCTGAACTCACCACCTTCGATCGGCATCCATTGCCTTGTCATGAAAAGAGAATGTACTATTAACTAAGGTTAGTGCGCTTTACTCTCTGTTCATGATGAGGTGATTGGTGCCGACAGTTGCAGGTTCGATTCCTATTGGTTCCCAAATATTGTTTTGTCTATTCCTTTGTATTTGTCTCGTCTTTGTTGTTACGAGACTTCAAATTTATTTTATGTCATTCATCACTTACCTCATTATTTGAAAAAGAAAGAAAGAAAGATATAAATCGATATATGCAGATAGCAGGATAGATAGAGAAATGGATGGATGGATTGATAATCAGAAATAGGATGGATAGATAATCAGAGATAAGTAGATTGATTGATAAATAGCATAATTTACACTGGACAAACAGCCGATCACAGCCAACCTATCCTATCTGAGCAAAAACAAAACAAAATCGACAACTAAATCTTCCTATTCATGTATAAATTTCAACAGTAAACATATTTCCATGTCTTTCCCCAGTTGTCATCATTAGCTTAATAAGATTAATATCATCGTTTCAGTTACAGTTCTAAAAACACCAGTATCATAAGCATAATCTCTTGCTGGCTCATCTTTTTAAAGTCATGCTTTCTATCCATTCAGCTGTGTCTTGCTGTCATGTTAACTCACCAAATCTTTTCTTTCTTTTTACATGGAAAGTGATGGAGGTGTCAAATGGTTAAGTCTAGTGGTAAAGCCATCGACCCTACATTCTGAGGAGATATTTGTTCCCAGTTTGCATTATGTACCATGCAGAATTTACCTGGCACTGTTTTCAGGTAAAAATCATCCGCTTAATCCTTGATACTCATAGATTGCATTTAGCACACAATTCTATTAACAAATTTGAGCTGTCCATTACTATTATGTGGTTTGAAGCGCTGGTAGCTTAGTCGGTAGAGTGTCAGACTATCACATAGGAGACCCAAATTTGATTCTCAGTCCGGGCAAATTTTTCTGGCCCTCCTGTCGACCCAGCAATGAAATGGGTAGTTAGTCTATTCAGACTCTGCGAAAGTAAAGGTGGCATGGAAAGCAATGGCAAAGTACCATACTATACTGTGTGCCATGAAAAATCAGGACTCTATTCCTGATTCAACTACACTCAACTCTGGGCATGGGGAGCATACATTACTTTTATTATGTTGTTTGAAGAGGATTTCATCAGATTTTCAGTCTGTTCTTTAACATTTCGTTTAAAATGGACACCAAAAGAAAAAAAGAAAAGCTTGTAACTTTAGTGTGGGGTACAAAACAATATGGGTGGTCTGCGAAGTATTTAACCTGCTTAGCCTGCCATAAACCTGGGTTCAACCTGGTAAAGCCATGCAAATATTTACTAGATTTTTTTTGGTAAAATACCATCTCCTGATCCCAAGAAGGCTGGATCTAATTCTTAGTTTAACTAGAGTTTGATAAAACATAACTGAGAGGTCCAGGGTTCCTATCTTTTTTTCTCTCTTTTTTTTTATAGTAACAGATCACTTGTAGTGATGTCAGCAGCTTAGTAAGACTGTCGGACTTGGGATTGTGAGGTCCTGGGTTCAATTCCTGGCAATTTCTAGGTCTGACAATGTTTAAAATTGGGGAAAGACACTTTAGACATTTTTCATAACATATAAACTATAGACATGCAATAAAGCCAGAAATGTATACTTACTATAGTAAAATGTATAGGGGGTTTAATGGAATTACAAAATGTAAGTAATCTGAAAGCCTTTTTAATTAGTGTCATTGGAAACCTAATGGTTTGGCTGCCTGACATAGGATTATGAGGTCCTATGATGGATCGACTCTTGAAAAAAACTTTTTGTGCTAACAGGGCACACACTCATTGGATGCATTTGTGCTTAAGTGTGGGCCGCTGTTCAAAAGAGTAGTTCGCATCAAGTTTTCCGCCGCGGCTGGAACATGTTCAGCCTGTGCGATCTGAGCGGCAAACAAAAAAAACAATGGAAAAAAATATCCACACTAAAGCATTTTGCCCGTCATGTTTCCTTTGTGTTCCCCGACAAATACTCAGTTGGGGATCGAGCACTAGGTTTGAATCTTGGCAATGCTAGGTCTGGTGTTGTGTTCCTTGGGAAATAGACCTTTTTCAGGTGCAAGTAACTACAAACATCAGCCAAGGAGTCAGACTTGCGACAAGACTAGTGTCCAAGAGGCGATGAATTATCACTTGTTTTACCTCAAGCTATAGAAACCATGATAATCTCTGGCTCTGTTAGCCATAATAGGTTTGAAGAAACTACTTTTTTTTATACTTTCAATAGACCCCTTAGCAGTATGAAAAAATGGTTATGTAAGCCCCAAAAATCTTACCAAAGCCAAGTATTACTGACAGATTTGAATGAAAATACAATCAAACTAACATCATTTACAGGTGTAAAAGTGAGATGAAGAAATTAAGTCTTGATTATTGAACATTTTTTGAGAAAATACAAATATATCAGAGCTTAAATCTCAAAACATGAAGGTTTCTACTTTGCGAATGTAAAGATAAATTAAATTCATTCAAGATATCTTAAAAGATTGTTTGATTTTATTTCTTAAATTGATGTGAGTTTTTTTTTGTTGGTGAATTTAAGGGCATACTTTTAACTTTTATGTGCCTCAGATAAATCTTCAACACTTTGCTGAGCTAGAGTGAAATTTCACACCACCTGCCCCGTCATCCCCCTCCCTACACCCCATCCCAATCTCAACAAATAGAAAAGAAAGGAAAGGAAACAGAAACCCACCACAAATATTAATACAGAGATAGTTCTGACAGCTTTTAAAAAATTTTTTTTAGCAGGTCTGCAAGTACCAGCAAGAATTGTTTTCTTGTCAAATTCATGAACACATTGGAATATCAGAGGAATTCAATTAATTTTGTTTTGAAAGTGGACAATATTCTTCTTTTTTTTAAAAATCTGATCCTCTATGTGTTTCTCGTACATGTACATATACTTATACATTTATTTTATATTTTTTCAAAGAGTGTCCCTCAAGAGCACATCAATGTTCCAAGTCAGCATCTTTTCTGGTAGAATGACAATTGAAATATTATTTCGTCTGCTCATCTTCCCTGTATATTTAAAAACTCTCACAGGAGGTATTCACAAATTTATAGTGGGCTATGAAATAAACAGTCAGAGAACTATATCCTAGCTGGTCTTGAGGATAAGAAACTACAATTATTATAAATTGCTAGGGGGTATATTAATGTTTGCTTTGTAAATGGTTGGATGGCATAGCAGAAAAGATACATGTATTGATAACTGTTCTATGTTTACATTAATTGCTTTACAACTCACGATTCTCTCCATTCTTTCCTTTCAAATATTTACATATGAGGGGTGAGATGTAAAACCCAATATGCACCATTTTTACATATCGTGAGTTTTGTCACCGTCTTGGACTTTGAATGAAGAGTTTTCTGATGATGAAATCATTTTTGTTCAAAACTGACTATATCCTTTCATAATTCGGCTCTAAACATCAAATTGATCTGGCTTTATTTAGAACTAGGGGAAGACAAATTTGATTTTCTCAAGTTATCTTTTTTGGATATAGCGGTTTTTGCATCTCACCCCTTCATTCAGTTATGAGAACATGCTTTATCAAGGTGATATTAATGGTATGGCAATGTTAAAAAGGCTGTGAAAATGATAGATTTAAGTCTTTTTAATGGAAAGAGTTGAGGTATGGTATCTTAATAAGGTCTGACCTGTAATCTGTAAATGGGATGCCCTTAGGGGAAAAAATAATTCTCCTTTAAAGTATAATATCAAAGGCAATTAAAAGTACATTCTAGTTCTAAAAATCTTTACTGATAATTGCTTCCTCTTTTATTGAAGGATCAAAATTACCATTATTGCATGTTGATTTCACCTGGTTACAAACACATATATATTTCATGTCCAAATTTTTATAGAATTACTCACTTTCATTATGACTCTTCATGGCACAAAGGGAAAGAAAGGATAGACTCAGGTATCGCGAAAAAAAACCACGGAAGCGATATATTTGATGTCTCGCCTCTGTCTTGAGTACGATTGTGTTTTGGGAGTTAAAGCATAACATTTTGGTATATTATTATAATCTAGGCCTAAACCCTAATGCGTTTTTTTCGAACAGAAAATACAACTTTATCTTTATTAAGATTATCCCCATGAAGAAAAACATAAACACAGACGAAATAAAGAATACCAGTACCACATGATAGAAGATTCAGTTTCTTTCTTACAAGATCAAAGTCAAGTTCTTAGAATAAGAGATTTCAAATGTGAACAACGTATGAAGCCTTTGCCAGGAAATGAAAACAGAAAACTTATTATTTACTCAAAGTAAAAAATTAGAAAAAATGTCTTCAAACCGCATATTACCGGTCTTTCCATGAGCAACTATTTCATAGAGTGTGAGTTTCAGAAATGTGAGAAACAAATTCCAATCTTTTTTTCAATATTTAGATCGGAAATAGCAATTTATTGCTTTTTGTTATCTTTATTGAAAATAAGCTTTTTTGTTCTGATAGAACACAAGGACATGTTTGGTTACTGTTCGGTACTTGGGAAAGGAACATCTTACAAAGATGTTTTGTCACCCTTATAACAGAAAAGGGATTCTTACACTTTGGGTTCAAAAGTAACCTCCACATGTACTTAGTAATTTTGCTTGTTATTAAAATTTGCTTTGAGACTATTGGGCCTAATCAGAGACCCTGCTAGACGTCAAATATCATGTTTGGTTTGACGATTTGCATTTTCTGCCCCCCCCCCTCGCCCTATCTCGACTCTCTCCATCTTGTTCCTGTGTGTCTTGTTATTGTTTATCTCGTTATTTATGTTCTTTTAATCCTGTTGTTGTCTTTCTTTATGTTCTTTGTAGGGGCCACATATTATGGACCTGCAATATGGTAAAAGCAACAGCAACTTTTTGCCGAAGTAAAATCCTTGGACCATCGCAAAACGAATTTGAACGTAGTCGATTAGCCTATATTGTTGATATGATATCGGTTTACTTAGGCTACGGCGATACATCCAAACCGAAGCAGTGCTTGCAAAGGCTAGTGTAAGCCTAATGATCGTTGACAAAAGCGTGAAAGCGAACCCAACATTTGAGTCAATCTGACAAAGGTTTAAAATGTCTGACGATGAATTTATGTGTGGGGACGATGAAGAAGAGTATGATTTGGTAAGAGCGCTGCAACCCATTCTTAGTTAGATCTGCATTACTACGCCAACGATGATCACAATCAAGAGGGACGTAATGTATAAGCCATGATGATGATAGATCTAGATTAGACTAGATCTAGATTAGGTCTATTTTCCAGAGATCTAGATCTAGATATATATAATATACCCCAGAGTGGTACTTGTATTGGAGTAAAACAGTTTTAGATACATATACTAAGAGTTAAGTAGATTGATACTAATAACTATTACTATCATCAGCATAGGATAGGCTACATATAGTAATACACTTACAATTCAAATATAGATCTATGCATAGATTGTTTTTTTGGAGATTGAAGTTTTACACTTACTCTGATGCATTTACTATGATTATGATTCACAAATATAACAGAGCAATCATACAATATATAAATCTAATACAAACATCAACATAACGTATATATACAAATAAAAGAACATTCACAACGCTAAAGAAAAGAAATCAGTCATCAAAGGCTAACAAAACAGAAGCAGCGTTTCTCCTTTGTTTTGACGATTGCAATTGAAACAAGTTCAACTCCAACAGCCAGATATTTTCGCATGCATCACGTCTCTCAATGAGGCATTTAGCTCCTACTGCCAATCTGTCCCATGATGCATTGCGCAATCTCCCAGATCGGTGGTAACTTTTGCGTGGCTGTTTTAAGTGTTTTTTTAACATTGTTTTAGCAGATTTCACAAAAATGGGACCCAATGATAACTTGAACTCTTCAATTAATCTTTCTCAAAGTCTAATTGATGAATCTTCTTAACATTTGGTCCATGTATAGCTTTGACATCGCAGGTATATAAAAAACATAATATTGTGAAATTTGCTTTCAATTTGTGTGTTTTGTGAATATTTTTTTTTGGGTGTGAAAGTCAGCAATTGAGACTGCTGTCATTTCCCTCTTTTTAATAAGTCCTTTTTCACCTTAAAGTAGGTGAGGTCAACGACCTCTTATTCTGTTTTCTTTAATTCCATGTGAAAGAGAATTGTGTAAAGAAAATTTGGCAAGGTCTAAATTTTAACTTTTGCAGTGATCCCGTGAGGTAGGTTTCAGATTTTCGTTATTATGTAACAATTGTGGTCTACAAATGAACACACAGTAAGAGCTGAAAAAAAAACGGTGAATAATACGTAGATGCGCCGTTTTTTTTATCTGGAGTGAAAGAAAATGTATTCCTACGGCCATTTATCCTGTAAAAGACACACAAAAAATTATAGGTAACTCTAAATGAGAGTGAGAATATCATGAGACTACTAGCGGTCTGCATGACCTTACGTCCGAACAGAAATTTTGTTTCTTCTGATCTGGGATCTAATAACGGTAATATCACGTCAAGCTTTTTTCTCGTAGTTCATCTTGTGTAAGACTATTAGAAATCATGAAATTTATATTTTTAAATTGTCCGGTTGGCTTTGCGGAATATTTTGTCTTTGGATGTCCCTTATGTTCACCCGCTGACGTCCGCACAAAAATGTAGAAGATGACCGACCATCAGAAAGGAGACTGATCAGGTTAGATTCGGAAACCGTTCAGGTTAGATTCGGTTGCATTAGCAAAACCTGCTTTGGCTTATCGTGAGTGAAAACTATGTAAAGAAGTTCGGCAATCAATAGGCTTTCATGATTTATTACGATAAATAAAGACAAGATGGCAATACGGGAGGTTTAGAAGTCCATTACAACGATAGTGACTCTACGTCTCCACTATGCACAGTCTTCTTCGCATAACAATACAATATTACTAAAAATGCATTTAAACGAGAGAGAGAAAATAATACTAATGGCACAGGTTCAAGTAGAGTTCAAGATTTGTCAGCCACCGCTCCCATCCCGTCCTGTATTCCGCGAAACAATTATCGATCGATAAAGACACAAGTTTGTGCTAGTCTAGTGGGGTGCGCTCTATGTGACTAGATAGTCGGAGAGGGGGGAGTAATGATGGGAGTAGGGGGGGCACGTACGGGGTGAAAAAGAACCATTGTCGTCAAAAGCACTTTCTTTTCGGTGAGGGTTTTGTTGCTGGTGCCTTTCTTTCTCCCCCCTCTCTCGACTCCACATCTTTCTCTCCCTCCCTCTCTCTATATTGGCAAATATCGGCCTATACGTATCGCATCCTCACTCGTTGTATAAGTCATCTAGTTTACCGTGTCAGCAGAATGGTACACACGATAAACCCGTATTGAGGATAGTATAAAGGCGTGCAATCACATAATTTTACAAAAACGGAACAAAAAGCATTGGTTTTCATCTATCCGCACAATTCGGAACGTGCGAGTCATCTGATCAATGGTAAGGCACCGGCCGTGGACTCCATGCCCGAGGTGTCGGGAAACACAAACTTCACATTTTATTGAGAACATTACGCCACTGGCATTGGACCTAGAATTTTCAGTTATGCCCCTTGACTGAAAAACATGACTTTTAAAAGCTAATCTCTTAAAGTCATATATCTGGAGTCCTCAGGTTCTGAGCTTTAACATGATATATAACACTTGTAAGAAATATAACATGTACATTTTGACAAAAGAGGGAAATGGGGATGGATCATTTTGTGAATTTAGCTTTTAAAAGCATGTTTTTTCAGTCAAGGGGCATAACTGGTGTTTATTTATTGTTGCAACGCTTTGGGCATCTGGTTTGGAGAGTTCCCTGACTTTTCCCTAGTTCTCAATAGGATGTAAAGTTTGTGTTACCCAACACCTCGGGCGTGAAGTCCATGGCTGGTGCCTTACCGTTTATCAGATAACTCATGCGCTCCGGATTTTTTTGTGGTAAAAGTCTGTGATTGTACGCTTACACTATCTTTGTTATGGGTTTATCGTGGGTGCCATTCTGCTAAAACTGGTAAACTTCACGGCTTATATATCGAGTGAGGATGCCATACGTATAGGCCGAGGGAGAGGAAAGAGAATGGCAACAGCAACAAAACCCAACCGAAAAAAAGTGTTTTTGTCGACAATGATTCTTTTTTTCCTGTAAGTGCCCGCCCAGTCTCATCATCCCTCCTCCCTCTCTGAACTGTCTCCGTTCCGATGCACGGTCATCGTCTATGTTTTGATCTTTCAGGTGGGTGTTCATAAGGAGACCAACTAAGAAAAATATTTCACAAAGCCGAACAGACATTTAAAAACAAAAATTTCATGATTTCTCATGAACAACGAGGAAAAAGCTTGCCGCGATATTACCGTTATTAGATCCCAAATTAAACTTCTTTTTTTTTTTTTGTCCGACCGTAAGGTCACGCAGACCGTTAGTAGTCTCATGATATATTCTAACTCTCATTAAAAGTTACCTATGGTTTTTTTTTGTCTTTTACAGGATAATAACGAAAATCTGAACCCTGCCTCACGTGATCACTGCAAAAGATAACAAAATGTTAGACCTGGCCAATTTTTTTTTAACAATTCTCTTTCACATAGAATTAAAGAAAACAAAAATTCGTTGATCTCACTTATTAAAAAGATGGAAATGCCAACGGTCTCAATTCCTAACGTTTGCATCCAAAAATATTCACAAAACACACAAATAGAAAGCAAATTTCGCAATTTATGGTTTTTTTATATCTGTCAAAGCTATACATGGACCAAATGTTAAGAAGATTCATCATTTGGACTTTAAGAAAGATTCATTGAAGAGTTACCATTGAGTCCCATTTTTGTGAAACCTGCCGTATAAAAATATGAACACCTAAAATGTTATGTACTTCTCTAGATCTAGTTTTTGTTATTATCATTACTGGTGGTCATCCTGTTCCTTCTCCTTCTTCTCTTATTATTAATAATAATCATCACCACAAATGTTAGCATTATTTTTTACAGTATTAGAATGATTATTAACAAGAGTAGAAATGGTAGCAGTAGTTATACTGCTTTTGTAATAACATTATTATTTATGAATAATGACGAGGGGTACTCACTGCCCTCGTATTTTACTATAATTAAATAAGGGCTACAGGCTCCACACAAAAGAGTTACTACCGACCTGTTTCTGAAACAAGGGCATTTAATTTTGGGCGCTTAATGCCCCATTGCAATTTTATTGCCTAGGTATAGATACATTATGATAATATGATAGATTTCAAGGAGAAATTTTATCTTATTTCCACAGGTTTAACAATACATTCACAACACAACAGGGGGCCTACCCTACATATTTTTTAATGAAACTTAAGATCTTCAGTACCTGTACACTTGCATTTATATCACTTGGTATAGATTCTAATCCAAAAATTTTAGGAAATGGGAGGATTTCCATAGTCAAGAAATCGTGAAGAGTGAAAAAGAGAAGACCACAGAATGGGAGATTTAGACCTAGAAATGGACAAAGAGAAGAGTGATGTGTGTATATTAGAATGGAGAAGGGATTAAAGAAAGGAAGAGGGTTGTACTGTAGCAGTTCATCTGTGAGATGATAACGCCAAAGTTTTGATTGGCAGGTAGAACATGTTTGGGACGAAATGGGGAGACACCTCTCATGGGAGTGAAATCAGCCCTAAAATCAAATTCATCTCTCCCAGATCTTGCACAGGATCTGAGAGGAAATTCCCCGAGAACGGGGCGATGTCAAGTCGTAATTAATGCTGCATGCGGTTATACTCACTATTGAATTTGTGACTCTGCCTTTGGAGATGACAACTTTACAACTGCATTTTCAATACTTAAAATTGCCCCAAGTTTCACACCACAAGTAAATGAAAGTTAAAAGATTAACGTAAAGTTTCAGATGCAACAAAAAATAATGTCTCTATCTAAAAATATGTCTTTTTTTTTATAACTGCACTAGAATTTTTGTGTTGGTATATTCAAATTGGCTCTTTGTGTTAATATTATCATCTTTCTTATTAAATATTACATTTTTGTTTTGTTGAAATCAACTTGTTCTGATATAGGTATATTCAGAGGAAAGCAACTCTGAGCCAGATGTTGACCTTGAAAACCAGTACTACAATTCCAAAGCTTTGAAGGAGGGTTTCCCTCAAGATGCTTTAGATAGTTTTCAAAAGGTATCAATATTAATTCTCACCTTGTTTGTAATAATACTTTTTTCTATGTTAGTGTCGCTTTGTTAAGTGTTTCAAGTCATTGTCAGTTTTACAAACGTTAAGACTTGAAATACTATTTCATGAAATTATAACCTATTTCAATCAAAGCCATGATGCCAACGATCAAACGATTTGTCCAGATAATAAACAAGATGACAAAATGAGTTTACAGGAAGCAGTTATTTTAGTTTTGATCCCCGTTTTCTTGACTTTTTGAAAATAAGACAACTGTTACTATATTAATGTCATATATCCATTGAGCCATGTAGATGTTGAGAAGACGTAAATCAAAAGGAAGAGAAGGCCAGGTTTTTTGTGTCCAGAGTTTAACAATATTATTTAAATCGTTGATACCAAGATATACTTTATCTTAATTGTTAATTCAAATGAAACAAAATTTAGAAACAAGGACAATTTTTAACTTATGAAATTTGTCAGGAAAAGGAATAAGATTTTTAAGGAAATCTAAAGGTGTTACTTTTTTTTTTATTGCTTGTGATGTGCACTTGTGCCGAGGTACAGACTAAATCCATCTTTATATTTTTATTATGCGTTTTCTATTCACTGTCAATACTGTGAATGGTGGCATTTTGTTGTTGTTGTCTTTCAAAATATAAATAAGTGTATGTTTTTCTATGTGAATTTGAACAAGAGTATGTCTTGTTATTTTTTTATTTTAGGTCCTTGAATTAGAAGGAAAGGACAAAGGAGAATGGGGATTCAAAGCACTGAAGCAGATGATCAAGATTAATTTCAAATTGGTACGTTTATTTCCATGTTTTTAAATGAGGGTTTTGTTTGTATTTCTTTTTATGTTGTTTTTATTATAGTTTTCTATTCATGGTGAAGTGATGAGGTCTAAAGCTTTGTAGAGGCCATTGGTTTGATTCTGTCTAATGCCCCAAATTCTGTTTGTTTTCCTTGTGTTTGTCTCACCTTCATGCCTATGGGGCACTAACATCTATAGTACAGCTATAAATGTTATTTTCTACATGGTTTGTCATTACATTACCGTAGCTGCCAACCAGTATGTAAAAAAACATATTGATAACAGGTTTTTCTTTTTGCCTTTGAGACTGTAAGTGTGTATTTACCTTGAACAGTATGTATATGAGGGTTAATTTCTGTTTAAAGAAACCCTAAGTCAATGACAGTGACTCAGAGTTATTGAGATGAAAGTCTGGGGATGTCGTTTCTGAGTTTACAAAACTGCTGTCACCCATCACCAGAAAGGCCAGCGATTCACATATTTTTTGTTATTTGCTTTAAAGGGGAATGATTCTGTGTTGATTTGTCAATGTTTTGTGTAATATTTATAGGTTATCGTACAACTTAGAATTAGTTGAGGCGATCAGAGGCTAATTTTGATTCACAAATGTTGGTAGTTATGAATGTTTTTTTCTCCATGGCTCCATGTCATATTATTTGTCTTTACATTATTAGGGACAGAGTAGGTGTGCTTTATGATGAGGTTAAGTGAGAATTATATTTTCTAAATTGTGTTTGTATAACAAGTGTGTTCTTGTGGTCTTCTTATAGGCAAGGAGCACTGTACATACAGAGACATTGAAGATGAAACATAATACAGGATAATATATTATATGTGCAGTAGACAGTCCTCATAACATTCATTCTGGCCCCCCAGAACTTTATCCCAAATAAATGAATAAAAAACCTGGAGAGAAAAATTAAATCATTTCATGTAAATTTTCAGGTTTATTGAGTTTAGTGAGTATTATTAAAGGAACTTAGTTTAGCTCTACAGGGCAATGGACAGATAAGCACCTCTACGGGGAGTAGATGATCCCGCCCTCCACGAGTATCCTGCTGCCTTGCAGGTTGGTCTTGGTTGACCAAAGGCTAAGAGAGTTAACCCTGACAGAAATGATACGAAGGAGCCACAGTGGAGTGAAGTCAAAGGCAAAATATGACGATAAGTGACAACTCCACTAATAAAGACAGAACAAACACGTGACGTTTCGGGTATGACAGAAAGGAGAAAGAAAGAAAAAGACAGTGATGATAAGAAACGTAGTAGAGGGGAGTGTGAAGAATGAGCGAGAGTGGAAGGTTCAGATCTAGAATGAAATAAAACTATGAAAATAAGTAAGTAATAAAAGGTGAGAAGGCGATAGCCAGTTAGCCCTAGCTGATGCTTTCCAAGTTATCAAAGTCTTCGATAACTTGGAAAGCATCAGCTAGAGCTAACTGTCATTTTTTGAAATTTCAGATAAAAGTTGTTTACTCTGTTCCCTTATTGCATCGATACATTTGTAATTTATATACATTTTGCACCTTCAGTGTAAATTTTTGCCTTGATTGATAATTCATTTCATTCATTCTCTATAATTTCTTCTTTCTAGACCCAGTGAGATATTGATCTAGTCTTATATTTATCCTATTTTTTTCGTTCTTGTTTCCCATACTCACATGTCTCTCCTCTTTCTTCCCTGCCTGTTTCCCTCTCTCTTTTTTTCTCTTTCTTCTCTCTCTCTCTCTCTCTCTCTCTCTCTCTCTCTCTCTATATCTATATATATATATATATATATATATTTTTCTCCTTCTCTCTATCTCCGTCTCATCTTTTATTACTTACTTATTTTCATATTTTTATTTCATTCTAGATCTGAACCTTCCACTCTCGCCATTCTTCACACTCCCCTCTACTACGTTTTTTATCATCACTGTCTTTTTTTTCTTTCTTTCTTTCTTTATTCCCACTGCCATTATAGGCACAGTATGATGAAATGATGGCTAGATACAAGCTTCTCCTCACATACATCAAATCAGCTGTCACCAGGAACTATTCTGAAAAGTCAATCAATTCAATCTTGGATTACATATCGACATCCAAGCAGGTGGGTCTTTTTCTTTTAATTTGTTTTTATTTAAATAACATTCTTCCCTTTGTCACTGATACTGTCTGATATTATGAGCTTATTACTGCCAAAGAAATGGCCCGTAACTGTTTTTTTTATTACATGTCAAGTTATATTTGCACGAGAGTTAACAAGAAAGTATCCAGTTGGGGTATTTGCTTTAATGTCCTCCCTACATGAATATTTTACTTCTCACAACCACCCATCCATTCGTGATGAGGAGCAATTGTTTTTCCCTTATGGAATTGCTTACTTTTTTTCTGTTGGTTACTGGAACTGAATCACTCACCTAGCCTCATTCCTGGATTCCTGTCACTGCCAAAGAGGATTGTGACCATTGTTCTACCTCTGAACACTACAGTTTTAGGGATCTAACTAACCTGTTGTGGCTCCTTGTATATATGCACGCATTTCCCATTTATATATTTGTTTTTTTTTCTCTCTTTTTTTTTGTTGCAATGTCATATATGTAGTAAAAATGTATGTCTGGTTTCATCGCAGAAAAGTAATTTTATCAAAATCGATTCAACAATTGTTTTCTTTTAGATATTATTGATTTACATACAGAATTTATTTAAAATCACAGAGTGTGTAAAACGCAATGAAGAAAGGTCATTCTTGTGAAGTGGCTTGTCGGTAATTTTGGTCTATGCGCCAGCCATGAAAGCATTCGACTTGTCAATGATGCAGCACTGTTTGAAACCACAAAAAAGTTATTTTTGAAGCGCTTATGTTTCAGAGAGAGAGCAATGAACATGATGGCTCTCAGAGCACTCCTTTTCCATTTACATACTTTTTTATGATGGCTTGTAGACGCTGAATAGAAAATCAGCTTTTAAATATCACTGTCATGTGACTTTTGGCTAGCTATGCTATGATAAATGATATGTCAGATTTAATTTGTAAAAAACATAAAAAGAACCCAAAAGAAAAAGGCAAACAAAGCTCACATTTTGTCTACTATAAGACTTTGTGCAAAGTGTGTTTAATTGATCTTCAGGGGCACCAAAAAATGGGCTTTTTTTGTCTTTTCATCAAAAGATGAATCTGTTTTTTCTTGCTTCTTTCACTTGTCTTTGAAACTTGTTTCTTTTCAGATGGAATTGCTTCAGGACTTTTACGAGACCACACTTGATGCCTTGAAAGAAGCGAAAAATGAAAGGCTATGGTTTAAAACAAACACAAAAATTGGGAAAACTTTATTACGATAGAGAAGACTACCAAAAGCTTCAGAGGATATTGAAACAGTTACATCAGTCATGCCAGGTATGGTGATATCTTAGGAGGAGCATTGGAATGATTTTGTTTTGAATTCCTCTGTGAACTCTTGGTTTATATCTATTCGATGTGATAGCAAGTAGTTGAAAGATTTCATTGATATTGTCTGTGAAACTATCTAAGCACGTAAGTTTGCCTGGTGTAATATTTCAGGAGAAGTAAAATTAACATCATAAATAATTGAACCCTATGCTATGCTTTTTGGGAGAAAAATTAAATCATGTGCGTAAAATTTGCTTTTCTATTGGTTCAAGGCCTCCCATATTTTTAAGGACACGAAAGAAGCATGCGTTTGATCATTTTAAGGACAAATCTCATATCCCATATATGGTGGACTTATGCATTTAGAAAGTTTCACTGATGATATGCTCCTTTTATATTAGTGAATATTTATGAGCACATTTTTTGGCCAGTCATACTGCCTTGATTTAAGAGAGACCATTCTTTTTTTTACCCCTTATAGACAGATGATGGTGTCGATGATTTAAAGAAAGGAACCCAGCTTCTTGAAATTTATGCCCTAGAAATTCAAATGTATACGGCACAGAAAGATAACAAGAAATTGAAGGTACGTCTTGATTCTATATTAAATATATATAAATTAGCTGATAAGAGGAGAATGCAGAAGAAAGGTACTCATAGAGTGTTGTGAATTAGGCTAAGAAATGTTTGGTTTGTTTTGATTCATAAAAGCGTGTTTGTCTGTGTGTTAGAATGAGGAGAGATTTACTTTTTTTGTGTGTATTGGATTCTTCTTATTTAATAACACAAAAACTCTGGCTGTATATTTCAATTTGATTCAAACTGGCTTATGGTTAATATTTGGCTTACTGATTTTAAAGTTTAAAAAATAAATTATAACATTTTTGAGAAACTTGTTTTTCGTTTTGTGTGGAATGAGATACTTGTATTTTATGGATTTGTTTGTTGAAGAAACCATGGTTAAAATAACCAAAACTTTGAAACAATTTCTCTTTACAGGCCCTATATGAACAGTCTTTGCACATCAAGTCAGCCATTCCTCACCCTCTTATCATGGGCGTCATTCGAGGTGAGAACACTGTGAAATTTTAAAGATGAGTTCTTAATTGCCTATAAAATTTGACTGCTGTCTTCCTTATTATAGCCTTTTCCCATCTTGGGGACTCAGTAGTCCAGAGGCAATGTCTCAGCCTCCCAGCTAAAAGGTAGTGGGCTTGAGCCCCGCCAACGGTTGAAAACATTTTTTGACTTTTTTTAAAGCAAAATCTACCCCCTGATCCAGGTAGGTGGATCGACACCTAACCCTATCTGATAAAAAGGAAGTCCCGTGTGCAGATCACAACACTGTGCCCGTTAACAGGGCAGTCGGGACAAAATTAAAAATCTCACCAAAACCCAAAGATCACCCCGGTTGTGGATGTGGGTAAATGAAAATTTTAAAAATTCACATCTTAAAGGGGGGGAACTTGTTGGTCCAGAGGCAAGCTGTTGGCTTCTCAACTGAAAGGTCAAGGGTTTGTGCCCGATGGATTGAACAATTTTCTAGATCTTTTTCTAAAACCCACCCCCATGTTCCAGGTAGGTGAATCAACAATTAGTCTCATTTGAGGTGGACGATAAAAAGGAGTACCCATGTGTAGATCAAAGCACTCTATGTACGTTAAAGATCCCATGACTATTTGCAGTGCAGTCCAGGCAAAATTTAAAAAAACCCTTCCAATCACCCTGAGATCACCTTAGTATTAAATCTCTTGATCTCTCATTCAACTTGGGCATTTTTCTCCAATTCATTCCCTTACTTGAAGTCTTAAAGGCAGATAAAGATGACAAGTCCTCAAAAGAAGAGAACCTCTGTCAATCAAGTGTTCGGCCTTTAATCCCTTACCCTTTTAATTATTATATACTTGCATTATACAAATATAATAGTCTTTATCTTTTATATGATCAGATTTGATATATTTTAGTTAAATTGAAATGTCATTCAGTGTAGCGCTGGTGGCCTGATGCATATATGTTTTGGGCTGACATAGTCAGTTGACTTTACAGTCATCATTGCATTTTAAGGGAAAAAATGAAAAATGACTGCTGAAGCCATGTCAAATTGTTGCCATGTTGTCCAAAGAATGAAAAGCAAAGTTGAGTATTTTATAGGTTTTTTTTTATGCTTGATGGTTCTTTTCATTTTCAGAATGTGGGGTAAAATGCACCTAAGAGAAGGAGAATATGAAAAGGCCCACACAGATTTCTTTGAAGCTTTCAAAAACTATGACGAGTCTGGAAGTCCAAGGTAGAATTTTTAACCCTTGGAAGTAAAAAAGTCCTACTAGATCTGATATCTGCAGTTTTCGTTGAGTATAAAAGAAGCAATGAATTATTTTTCAATGTTACATTTTTTGAGCCTCACTGTGGGTTTTATGGGGGGGGGGGAGTGGGTCCAATCATTAATTAAAAAGTTGGAAATTGTCCTTTTTGTTTAAGCACATTTTGGGGCAACTTCTTATGTTAAAAAAAGCGCCCACGTTTCATCGGTTTTGTTGATTTTAGTAATAGTGTTTACCCGGCTGACGTTCATAAGGTAAATATCCATAGTTTGAATATGTTATGTATTGTAACTTTCTTTCTGTATCAGTTTCCATTCTACCTTTCGGTGTATGGGTTCAGATCCCCGAGATGATCTTTCTCCAGGATGCCCTGTCTTGGCATTTTCTGTTTCCATTCAAAAATGTTAAATTTCTACGCTTTAATGCTTCTTTTATATCTTCTTCCCACTTTCTTCGAGGTCTGTCTTGGGTTTTAGCACTGTATACTGATTTAGCTATTCTATTGTCATTCATTCTGTTTGCATGCCCAAACCATCTCAATTGATTTGTTTCTATCTGTTTTTCTGCCATCTGCTTTGGTTTGATCTCTTATCGTTGTGTTTCTGATTTTGTCTCTTTTAGTTTTCCGTACTACTCTTCTTAGATATTTTATTTCAGCTGCCTGTACTCTACTGTATTCTCTCCTGTCTAAGGTCCAGGTTTCGCTGCCATAGAGGAGAGTATGACGATAAACTGTGTTGTATACTGCCATTTTGGTTTTTGTTGACAATTCTTGCTTACCTACAAATACCTTTCCTAGATAGTTATATATTGCACTTGCCTTTTGGATTCTCTGGCTGATTTCTTCTCTTAGTTTTCCCTCTGAGTTAATCATTACTCCTAGGTAATTGTAGCTGTGAACTTGTTCTAAATTCTCCCTGGCCAATTCAAGATTTTGTGTTTTAGCTTCGCTAGTTACTGGCATTGTTTTGGTTTTCTTTGCATTTACTCTCATTCCTCTTTTATTTAATTCCTTGTTCATAATGTAGATATTCGACTGAAGGTCACTTTCTGATTTTCCAAACAGAACTAAATCATCGGCAAATGAAAGCCATGATACATTTACTGGTTTGAGCTTCCACATACCTACATTCATTTTCTTCATGTTTGAGGATGCCTTTGCGACTGAATCCATAAATGTGATAAACAAAAGAGGACTTTAGAAACAACACTGTCTTACTATTATATCTACATCAAATTCTGCAGATATGTTTCCAGCTACTCTCACTGCACATGTTGGTTTATTGTAAAAAAAAAATTAATGGCTTCTATTAAATTTTACTCTACATTGTGTTCTTTTTTAAGGAATGCCATCGACTCTCCTCGCAGTGTCAAATGCCTTTTCTAAATCAATAAAACACAGGTGCAAGTCAATGTTTCTCTCAAGGAATTATTCTATTAATTGTCTAATTGTAAATATGTAGTCTTGAACACTTCTTCCTGGTCTAAATCCACTCTGATGTTCTTCAATCTGATCCTCTAGTCTTTTCCTTAGTCTCATTTCTAGTATCCTGGCATACACTTTTCCTGGTACGCTAAGTAGTGATATCCTCTATAGTTTGAGCATTCCATAGTTGATCCTTTCTTATGTATTGGTACTACTGTTCCCTTTTTCCAGTCGTCTGGCACCTGTTTTGACTTCCATGCTTGTTGGCATATTGCATGTAGTAGTTTGTCTGCCTCTCTCCCTTGGTTTTTAATCAATTCTGGATAAACTTGATCTCCTCCTGGGACGTTTCCTAATTTCGCTTTTCTTAAAGCTGTTTGGATTTCTTCCATTGATATATCTACACCTTCAGCTGTTTCCTCTGGATTACTTGTTATTCTTACTAATTGATCTGTACTCTTTGTTTCATATGTTCTGGAGGGATTTTGTAATTGTTGAAAATACTGTCTCCACGTTTCCATGATTTAGCTGTCTTCTTTCATTATTTCTCTTTTGGCATTCTTAATTTGTTGTATTGGGCATACTTTGGTCTTTCTCATGTCTCTTCATTGCCCCCACAAACAGCTTTGATTTCCTTGATAGCTTTCTTGAATGTCTTTGTCCAAACTCTTCCCTGATCGTTTGCCTGCTTTGCTTTCCTCACTTTTCCTCTTTTTTATCCTAGGCGATAGTTCTTTTATTCATTTAGTTCGTAATCTATCCTATCCTCTTTGTTTGCAAATATTTCTTCCAGATGCATCCTTCTTTTTAAAAATCTTAGTCGTGACATTTTTCATTCCACCATGATGTTTATTTTCTTTTCCCATCTCCTTTAATTTGTTTCCTTTTCTATCTATTACGGACCTCTTCACTACAACTGAGGAGTGTTTTGTAAATCTTTATACATTTGCCACTTTTCTTCTATTGTGCTATCATTCAGATCCATCTGCCTTTCACTGATAAATCTTTTTCTATCCTAGGCCATTGAATTTTTTCCATTTCTTCATACCTGCTTTACTATTGGTTTATTTAGTTCCTCTAATTTTGGGTTAAGTGGTGGGGTTGCCAGTGGCTTTCTTCTAGCCTTTGGTCAGTCTTTGGCAACGATGTTCCTCGTTTCATTTTCGTCGTTGAAAGGCAAGCAGGTTCTGTTTGTTTTCTTCAGTCAGTAATCTCATTTTTTTTCTGGCAATCACCTACTCCCAGGAGACGTAATCAGGTGCTTACCTGCTCACTGCCCGGATATATTGTAACCATTTCAGTATATTATGTCAATGTCATTTGAGAATTTTTAAGCTATTCTTTTATTTAATCTAACGTGGATGCCTTTTTTTCAGGAGAACAACCTGTTTAAAATATCTTGTGCTAGCCAACATGTTGATGAAGTCAGGAATAAACCCTTTTGACTCTCAAGAAACCAAACCCTACAAAAATGATCCTGAGATTTTGGCTATGACAAATCTAGTCAGGTAAGAAGTAGCCACTGAAATCATTACAAGGATTTTTAGGTTAATGAAGTTTCAATTAGATATATGATTAGCTTCAGGGATGGGAATTTTCCCGGATTTCCGGATTTTTTGACACGTCGAAAGGACCTCAGGGATTTTCAGATGAGATTTTTTAAGATTGTCAGATGAGACTTCCGAGATTTTTTTAATGGCCGCAAGGGGGTCGATGCTTCAGGGGAAAATGACGCGTCACCGCTCGTTTTCGCAGGCAAGGCCTAAGCCGACAGTTTCCACCGGACCGACCTGTTACCTGTTGCCTGCAGGCCTATCCTAATTTCATTGGCTGAATAGCCATCAGCCATTGTTGTAACCCGTATGGAACAGGGATGGGGATTTCCGGGTTTTTTAGCACAGAGGAGTTCCTCTGTGTTTTTATCTCTCTTTTATACACACACAAGCACCAGCTGTCCGGGAATACATAGGATCTAAGTCTAATTAGGACAGATGTCCTAGAGTCAAAGAGACAGGGGAAAAGGAAGGAGAGAGAGAGAGTCATTACGGTATCAGAGAGGCAGGGGTAAAGGAAGGAAGGAGAGAGTAAAATTAGTAATACTGGTGTGGTAAGCCTAGTAATAGTAGTAGTGGCACCAGTAGTAGGTGTAGTACATCTACATACCTTCAACATTCAAGATTTCAAGTTTAATCCTGCACTTTTTTTGTTTTCTAGAATTATGCCTCATTTACTATTTACGATTGGTTTTGCCTTTTTCAAATTGGTGGGTTAAAGCCCATACAGGCTTAGAAGAAAGACACGCAATCTCTCTCTCTCTCTCTCACACGCACACACACACACACATACATACATATAAGTACACACTCTCACATAGGGTTTACAATGCAAGATTGCTTTACAGCATCCTGATCAATGCAGGCACCTGTAGTATTGTGTTAATATTACACTACATACAATACTACAGGTGGGCTACAATACTACATGAGTTACAATATTACATGAGTATTGATTTTTTTTTCATGGTTGCATGTTATTTCTTTAAGGCTAGTCACATATGCTTGATAGAAAGTTTCGGGCTTGACTTGAATGAATGAAGTGAAGGTACTTTGATTTGAGCTGTTCTTTTAATATCGGAGACTCAATTCCAACATGGGTAGATAGTGGGTGCTACTGGTAGGTTCTTCATCTTTCCTTTTCCTCTTTTACCTAATCTTTTATCTTGCTGTTTACTTTCACCTGAGATCAATGTATATGTTAGAGGGGTTAAACTTCAATAAAACAAATAAAGAAGTCCACCTGACGTCCACGCCCGTTGCGAATCACGAATCACACCCATCAAGGGAGATAACTCACACATTGCCTTTAAAAAAAGCTACTATTGTTTAGCTTGGATTAGGAGTTTTGATTCCAAGAGTGTTGCATTATAGGTAGCCATTATTGAGGTAGATAGAGAGAGAGAGAGGGGTGGAATACTTGAAGAGAACATTAGGGAATATTGTAGTTGTAGTAAAATGTTCTGGAGGGAAGTAAAGTGACTGCAAAGTAAAATGCCATGGAAGAAGTAAGACAACATGAAAAATATGATGGAAATTAGTGACTGCGATAAAAGAGGATGAAGAATGCTTGATGACAAGAGATGGATTTGAATGTAAAGAAGTGAAGATAAACGAAAAGAAGAGATGATATTCACTTGTTTTCATCTGTTCTTGGGTTGTTTTCTTTTATTGAGTATTTTGTGTGTGTGTATTTGAGTAATTATTTGGCTAGAGCCTATCAGGGGGAGGGAGGGGGCTCACCTTTTTATAACTGCTATGGGATGTTACTTGCACAGCATACACATAGCACCTGTGAAATTTTCACTCATATTTTATAGAATCAGTCAGAGGCTGAATAGTCTGCAAGACTATAATGGCTTGGTATACTTTTGAAAAATAAACCCTTATATATATAGGTAGTTACCATACAGGATTCAAAAAAATGCTGTCTTGCCAGTCCAGCAATGTACTACTACAGGACTATGATGATAGTGATACAGATTTCTCTTGAATTTTGATTCTAAAAAATTGGCATGTCTGATAACAATGGGTTTTTTTTTTATATTGCGGCCCTCTTTCTTTACATTTCTTGTACTTGTATTTAAATGCAATGCTCTTACGTAATACTATTTTGAAATTTTAAAGGGGGCGATAAAGTTCAGGTTTTTTTTTCAGAGCTTGTCCCCATCCCTGTAGCTTACAGCTTGATTTTACCCTTTAAAATTGAGATTCTGTATTTTCAAATTAATGAACTTTTAATTAAATGTGTAATTAGTTTGTAGCTTGATTTTACTCCATTCGATTGAGGTTCATTTTTCGATGAAAATGCTGATCAGACTATAGGCAAAGAGGAAAGAATCAAATTTCATTCAGACATTTTCCCCAGTTCTATCAGGAAATGTCATAATTTAGCTCATGCTCTGAATGGAAAAGATAGTGTAATGTAAATTTTTCATGAAAGAATTGGTTAAATGGACATTTAAATGATGCTATAAACATAAGATTAAACTCTACAACTTTCCAGGTTGTTTCTGTGTTAAAATTGGATGTCTTTACGTCATGTGCATGTTTGAAGTAAGTGACATGAGAATTGTTTACACTTTTATAAGCATTCCCTTTATATGTAATAATATACTATAATTTCCTTTCGTTTTTTTTTTTTTCATCAGTGCCTACCAAAACAATGATATAAACGACTTTGAAAAAATATTGAAAACGAACAGACAGAATATCATGGAAGATCCGTTTATCCGAGAGCATATTGAAGGTCCATTGCTTAATATTTTTGTGGTATTGATTTCTCCCTTATATTAAAAAGACATTTCAATTCTGACTGATGTCGTAACTTTTGAAAAGTCATTGCTTTTTAATCAGTCAGATTATTTCAATATTTTGATGTTGCCTTAAAGAATAGCTTTAGAGCTACAGTGTATTGTTTGTTTTACATTGTTTACGTCTATGAAGTGAGAGAATGAAATATATGCAAACTGGCTCAATTTATTCTGATATGTTTGTGACTTAGGGTCTTTTGCCATCGAGGTCATTAGACTTCGCAACCTCATCTGTTTTCTTGATTTCCCTGCTGAAAGTAATGAAAGCAAACTGTTCTCTTCTATCTATTGCAATCTCTCTAAGTATTTCCAGATTAGTTGGTTTAATTGTGCTGATTTTTGTTCTATTTAGATTGTTATTCGGGGTGACTGGGGGTGTAGTTGTGGGTCATCATCCTTGTATTTTGTCATTTTCTGTCAAGTAAAATGCCATTGCTTTGTTTTTGTGAATGTTTAGGGTTCTCCTTAAGGTGTGTCCGAATAATCTGCACCTCGCCTCTAGAATTTGGATTGAGAGTGGGGTTTCCTGGCATATTTTAGTATAGGGATTCATTTGAAATTTTGGTAAGATAGTGGATGCCCAGCACTTCGTCTCGGTTGTTTTCTGTAAAATGTGTCTATTTTTCTTGTTTTCATCATCGCCCTTGTTGCACAATTGTAAAGAAGGACAGATTTTACCAAAGAATCGTATAATCTTGTATAGTCTTGTTTTTTGTTTTACTCAGTCTTTTTTGTTCCAAATGTTTGACAATTTGTTCAAAGCTATGCTTGTTACTGTTAGTTACTTCCTGCGGTGAATATCTTTTGAGTCTCCCAGATACAATCTAACTTATTTGAATGTTTTCCATTCCGTATCATTTCTGCTTAGTGTTAAGAGTTTTGTTTTGTCTACGTTTACCTGATGTATGTAAGAACATTTCATTGAATTGCATAAGATTTCATCAATTGATTCGGCGAGATAGCACTTTATGCAGCCTTTAGCTTTATGTGATTAAATTTCTTTCTATGACGTGCCTTCACCATTGTAACAACATACTTGCATTTTTAAATATAAGTACTAGATTGTTACATAAAGTATAATGATCGATTTAAAGGGATATAGATGCTAATAGCATCAATAGAATGTCTGAACCCGTTAAAATATACAATTATTTTTATATGGTTCTTTAAAGTTATTAGGCCTAGATCAAGTGAATACTGATAAGGAATGTTCCCTTGTGAAAAATCATTTTGGTAGAAAATCTATGTGACTCATTTATGCATAAAAAAATGTTTCCTTTTTTGTTCCACAGATCTGTTGCGAAATATCAGAACACAAGTCCTTATAAAACTGATTAAACCATACACTAGGATACATATCCCTTTTATTTCTAAGGTAACTTTTGTTTTCCTCATTTGGTTATATGTCCTGATGTCATATATGTCTGCAAAACTTCCAAATGATCCGTTGAGTAATAAAAAAAATTTAGATCAAATTTTGATTTTGTTAAAAAAGGCTGTGCATACTAGAAAGAATGACACAATATTTTTTTTATAAGTGTGGATTTTTAAATACGAAATTAAATGTTTAATCCAACTGAATGGAACTACGAAAGAAAAATTAGTTGTCAGTTTCAGTATGATCAAAACTTAACCGCTTCAACTTACTTCAAGTGGAAACGAACAAAGACTAGCAGGGTTTTTTTTTATTACATGCCATGGAACTCATAGAGACATATTTATATTCTTTTATGGTCAGTTGAGGTTCAGCTTTCCCTTGCATTCTATTACACTTATTGTTCATCTTGCTGACTGCTCACATTTCACCATGAGATCACCGATTTCGGTACATATGGTAAATTTTAGTGCAAGTAATAGCTGATCTAACATTTTTTGCCTCTTCTTTTCTTTTGAAGTGAGATGACTATTTACAATGCTTTGATTCATTTGAACGTAATTTGAATGATTAAATCGAAGTCAGTGAATACTGTGCTGTTAATCTTACACTGACCGACAGTGGTCTGATTGAATCCATGGTCTGATTGCTGCAACATACTTGTTTTTTTATAAGATCACAGAACAACAGAGAGAAGTAAAAGCAAGTTTAAAGTATGTAGAGAAGAAATCAACCAGATCCAAACGACAATGACAATAGTACCACCTAAGAAAGGCATTTATAGGTAAACAAAAATTGTCAACAAAGACCAAAATGATAGTTCATAACACAGTGTATTGTCCTATTTTCCTCCATGACAGTGAAACCTCATAGACTGTAGGGAATATAAGAGTACAAGCAGCTGAAATGATTTATCTAAGAAGAGTAGTAAGGAAAACGAAAATGGACAAAATCTGAAACACAACAAGAAGAGATCAAACTAAAGCAGATGGCACAAAAACTAAGAATGCTAAGATAGAAATAAATCAACTCAGACGGTTTGGGCGTGTAAACAGATTGATGATAGCTGAATAGCTAAATCAGTATGCAGTGCTAAAATCCAAGGTAATAGATCAAAAGACAGATATCGGTGAAAGTGGGAAGAAGATATAAAAGAGGCATTAAAGCAAAAAAACTTCAGAGAAGGAAACAGAAAATGTCAGGACAGAGAAGCTTAGAGAAAGATCACTTCGAGCATCTAAACCCAGAAAGAAAGAAAGGATTGTCCTATTGCCACTGTCACTACTATCAGACATTGTCAGTTCAGTATTATTGGTAGAGCAAGGGTTTAAAATGATGTTTACAGTATTGCTGTATTTGCTTTGTCCTTTTGTTCTGTTCATCTTTTTGCTTTCTTATCTCTTTTGAAAGCTTTAAAATTTGTGACAAAATTCCAATTACACCTTTCAAAATAATTGCATTCTAAATGATTTATTTCATGTTCTTTCTAGATTCCATGTAATTTCTTGAAATATTCAATAAATATACAGTCACGTCTCGATAGTGCTGATATCTCGATAATCCGAACAGATGAGCTGGGACGGATTTTTTCTTCTTTATTTGTACCCGATAATCCGGAAATTTGGGATTCCGGATTCGAACGCCTAATTTTGGAACAAGCTAGCACAATATAGAGTTTATGCTTCGATAAATCAAACACTCAACTGTTCGAGATAGTCTAACACATCCGCTAACAGTCCATTAAAGCCACTCAACTCGACTTTCCTATCGCCAATTCAGCCATACCGTAACAGTCCATTAAAGCCACTCAACTTTTCCTATCGCCAATTCAGCCATCTTGGTTTTCTGTCTTGTCTGTCTGTCTCTCTTACTTTCTCCTCTCTCTTTCTTTTTCTTCATCTTCTGGTGTGATGTAAATTGTGTGTAAGTGAGAAACCTGAGGCACAAGTCAGAGAGACAAAGACTAAGAGAGAGCGAGAGAGTGTGTTAAGTGTCTTTCCAAAGTAACACAACGTCGTACCGAGCTTTGCTAGGACTAGGACAAACCCGGGACCTCATGATCCCCAGTCACGCAGCCTTACGACACGGCCGTCAGCACCACAGATATTACTAGATGATGTTCAAACCAAAGAAGCTTCATTTTCTTAGTTTAAGCCCTAAATGTTATACCAAGAGCAGGGAATAGCACTAAAGAAATAGTATTAAATCAGTGATAGGCCTAGTAATGACACGTGACTTGAAAAAAATCTATATTTTTAATGTAGTAGTATTAGACGGACTTGTAGTGTAGTTCTCAGAAAAAGCGTATTGAGGGCCGGAGGGAGGGGAGAGAGAGAGAGAGAGTTCTGGCCAGTGATGAACAGCATTGTTGTACTCTGTACCCTGTAGAATGCACCAGGCCTTCATTACTGTAAGTAAGTTCTGATTCAAAATGAGCCCCTTTGGTCAGTGATTTGATAGTCCAGATGTCTCAATAATCCAGACAAATTGTTTGGAACGGAGATGTTCGGATTATGGAGACACGACTGTATGTTCTTTGTTCTTTAAGACTTTTATTGTTATACATATTCCTCATAATCAATTTATTTCTTTTAAAACAGGAACTCAACATTGATGCATCAGATGTAGAGAATTTATTGGTGTCCTGTATTCTTGACAAGTAAGTAGGCTAATAAATATCTTAGCTGTCAGATATAAATTACTCATTTATGTCACCAGTGTCATCCTTAGGCTAGAGGCATTACTTATTTATGTCACCAGTGTCATCCTTAGGCTAGAAACATCACTAATTTATGTCATGGTATCATCTTTGCATTAAAGACATTACCATACTCAACTCATTTATGTCACCAGTGTCATCCTTAGGCTTAGGATATTACTAATTCATGTCACCAGTGGCATCCTTAGGCCAGAGGCATTACTTATTTATGTCACCAGTGTATCCTTAGATTAAAGACATTACCATACTCATTTATGTCACCAGTGTCATCCTTAGGCTTAGGACATTACTAATTAATGTCACCTGTGGCATCCTTAGGCTAGAGGCATTACTAATTTATGTCACCAGTGTCATCTTTAGACTAGAGACATTACTAATTTATGTCACCAGTGTCATCTTTAGACTAGAGGCATTACTAATTTATGTTACCAGTGTCATCCATAAACTAGAGACATTTCTAATTTATGTTACCAGTGTTATCCATTGACTAGAGACATTACTAATTTATGTCACCAGTGTCATCCTTAGACTAGAGGCATTACTAATTTATGTCACCAGTATTATCCTTAGGCTAGAGACATTACTAATTTATGTCACCAGTGTTATCCTTAGGCTAGTGAAGGTAATGACATAAGATAATATGAAAGCCCCATAGGAACAAAGATGAGACAAATACAAGGAATAGACAGAACAAAATCCTGGCCACCATGGGGATCAAACCTACGACCTCTGCGTCGGCACCCATCTCCTCGCCATGAAAAGAAAGCGTGCTACCAACCGAGCTAACTACGCTAGTGTCATCCTTGGGTTAGAGGCATAACTAATTTATGTCACCAGTGTCACCTTAAGGCTAGAAGCATTACTAATTTATGACATCAGTGTCATCCTTAGGCTACAGGCATTGTTAATTTATATCACCAGTGTCATGCTTGCTGCCTTGTTAGTAGATCACCCCCAGAAACAAAGTTTATGTACACAAATAGGTGTCTCTTTGTGTTTCTAATTCTATGATTGTGCAGAACAATAAGAGGAAATGTAGGACTTTGTCTTTGCTTTAGGGATCTGTGATTTTGATGTTCCTGTGTTCAAGTTCAATATTTTTTTGCAGGAATGCATATATATATATATAGTTACTGGTATGTCTTTGTTTAAAAGTAATTTGCTTTTACATCTGTCTCTACAGCACAGTAAACGGCAGGATAGACCAAGTAAATCAAGTTCTGGAACTGGACCGTGAATCAACAGGCACAGCCCGTTATGCAGCCCTTGATAAATGGACAGCCCAGGTTGAAAGCTTGCATCAATCAGTAGTAAACAAAATTGCTTAGTTTATGTGCAGTAACCTGAGTGATAACAATGCCCCCTCTTCTCTCTCTTTCATTTTGATTGTAAAATATTTCAAAAAATGGAAAAAATTGACTGCATTTCTGTGAAAAATTGATTTGGTATGATAACCTGTGTTAAGAGATGATTGAAGATTTTTTAACTATTTTTTTCCTGATGTTTGCAGAGTATGTCCTACGTAAGCTTTTGTTTGCTTTCCAGAATGGGTTTTTATTGATAGGACATGAGTGTGCATGACAGTGTGTGTATGTGAATAAATAATGCTGTTTTTTGTTGGGTTTTTATTTTATTGGGGGGGGGGGCAGCGGGGATGAGAAGGCCGGGGTAGGGGGAATAGGAGAATAGTTATGAAGACTGGTGGCTACGGAACTTTTCTGTTACCTGTATTGTTACTATTATTTCCCAACACAATAGATCTCTCTTTTGGCTAAATTTTTGTCGGCTGTTACTTGAACTAAGATATACTTGAACTAAGAATGAGAATGCATATGTTTGCACAATATATTTTAACTGATAATAAATGGACAAATTCTTAGAAAGTTACATAGATGAATTGTGAAGTGTTATGTTTTGTTCTTACCATGCATAGTTACAATGAACTTATGTCACAATGGACAAGTTTGTGGATGGCCTTTTTCCCCAGCACATTTGTCTCCATAAGGCAGTTCATGGCAACCCCATCTAAGATTAGAAATTGTGTTTGGATACACAACTGATAAATCAATATACTGCATTAGTATTCTATGAATATTCTTTGATTCTACATTTTTCCTTTTTTTGTGTGTCAATATTGAAAGAAATTGTTGGGGAATTTTTTAAAACAAAGGGGAGGGAGATTCTATTACAGGTAATAAGAATGTCACATATTCTCATGAAAAAGGGCCACTTTTGTTTTTATTCTGTTGTATTTCCTCTGAGAAAATAAACCATATATTTATTATATACATCCCAATCATTGGACTTGATGTATTGTATTTCAGACGTGAAAATGAGTTTGAGAATAAATATCCCTTTTTATTATTAACATTTGATTTGCTCGACAGTATGATGACTTCTTTCTGTCAATGAGGAATGACTTGAGTGATTGCATTAAAAAAAAGCATATTGGTCTGATACCAACAGTGGAAACCAGGTCTAAAATATATGAATCATTTTAATTTTAAAGGTTTGCTGTATCAGAAATTACAATAACATAGCCCAAAACCAATTGCTGCACCGATTGATGAGCATAGAACTGTAACACAACAAATTTTCCTCACAAGCCATTCTGGTGAATTGAAAAGTACATTTAATTTCAACTTTGAAGAAAATAGCAAACTGATCTGATGTTAGTGTTATCCACAACCTATTTGAATTTTTTTAAATCAGGAAAGCAGGTATTGAGTATGAATTGATCATCTTCATACAGCAACTTAAGGAATCTGCATTACAGTAGTGACCGCCTAAATGCCCGGTGCTTGACAAGCAAAGAAAATGGGCATTTAGGTGAAAGTAGGTCAGGGGCAACAACTTGGGGGACGGGGTAATCACCAAGATTCATAATCCTCATGTTAAAATTAAGACAACGCACAGAGAAGGATATAGATTCATAGCCAGAACATTTGTTTTAAAAAACTCTTCAGTTTTATGAAATATTTAATGCGAGAAATAGGGACACCTGGAAATCATTTATCCCTGAGGTGGTGAGCGCGCGGACAATTCGACCATCACTCGCCCACGAAGACCCAAAGATACAATGGATACAACTGATGCAAGACAGTAGAGCAATAAAACTGTTCACACCTTGTCCTTCGATCGTGATGTGTGCCCGGCCTATTAAAAACACCAGGTGATTGCATGCCACTTTCGAGATCAAGAAAAAGCTGTGTGTAGAGTCCGGAAGACTTCAATTCTAATTGCCCGGTGACAAACCACTGATCCATTCCAATGGGAGAAAGGCTGTGATGTACAGTGGGTGGAGTTAGAAGAGAAACTGGTCATCTTTTATTACAATGGTTTGGTAATGAAGGAAAGTTACAATGCATGACACATTGTTGCCGGGGCATAAGCCCTATTAGCGATGGGAATACATGTACGATAAAATTAAAAATTTTTTTTTTTATCAATTACGGACGTATTTTATAATTTGGAGAAAATGATACTTGCCGTTGAGACCGGGCATGTAGGCGAAAATCTTGGTTTTGAAATGGGCATTTAGAGAGCAATTTATATTTGTTAAAATTGGTTTCACTGAGAATAGTGATTTTCCGGCATTTTGGCGAAACAGGCATTATGGCGACGGGTATTTAGGCGGTCACTACTGTATGACATTTAACTTTTACAAATGGACTTTTTGTTTTCTATTTTCTTTTTTGAGCAAGTGACAAAATCATCTTGCAAACATTTGTCTTTTCAAAATACTGTTTGTTTTTAGCCTTTAATGATTGATTGTTTAGAATTTATCTTATTCGCCATATATGCAGTAAATTGAGGGAAAACCGCAAGATAAGAGAAACATGGAAAAGAATGAAAGGACAAAAATAGAACCTATCAGTAGCACCCAAGAAGAGACCTTTGCAATGCTGATTTTAGCAAGGTAATCTTTTTGCGATCTATGATGTACTATTGGTACTATTAATATTAAATACTATCAACACCTGTCGATGACGTGTACATTCATTGATAATAATACACTTTAGAGCCTATTTCAAATTCTTAAAAACATGACTTTTTCAAGAACACATTGCAAAAGAAAATCTTAAATAAAAGTCACTGCGGGAACCAATAAAAACAAGAACAGACGACAGTCTTCAAACACTTTCAAATTCATTGCTTATACTCAAAGAAGATTTCATCATGAAAGAGAACAGCATGTAGAGATGTAACTAATTAATAAAGTTCATCATGCAACAACAATCACAGTTTTCTATAAAAAAGACAAACAATGAATGAAAAATAAATTATAACGTATATATTATCTTTTATAACATACGTGAATGATATCACAAAATTTAAACCTTTACTGAGGAAAAAAATATTTGAAGTCATTCATATTTTGAGCATAATGTAATGTATAAGTCTGTTAATTCGTCTTTGTATAAAGCTAGAAAGTGAACACAATTAAGGGGGAGGGGGTGAGTTTGGGACCAAAAGGTTGATTTTCTGTTCTATGCATGTTCGGGTAGAACAATCATTTATCTACAAGTTTATGGCAGAAAAATGTCCATATATATGACGTATAATGTTTTTTTACAAAATATTTTGCTGGCACGGGTAGGTAAAAACAGTCAAAATTTTGACGTAAATTAACCTAACACTGACTGAGAAGATGGCATTGGCAGTAAAAATCTGTATATTGGCGGCTAATCATCAAATGTAGCAACATCGGTCACCTGGCTTCTGCCGACACCGCTCATCACTTAGGCCAATGGCTGTGTGACGTAAGACTAAGAGTAAGAGGCGTGCGTCAGTGTGTATGTAAACAGGCGCACAAGCATAGGAATAGAGGGGGAAAAAAACTGGTCATTTTGGCGTCTGTTTTCACAACAGTACACATCTAAACCTAGATTTATAATCCTCTTTATAAATATAAGTAATGGTGCCAGAGACTGTCGAAAGAGTAAGGGGGCTGCTACAACAAGGGTAACCTGTCTGAAACATTTGTTTTGTGTTATTTTCTTTTGATGTTTTTACTTGCATTTTTCTCGAAATGTATTTTTCACACTAAAATTCTATCTCCTCCGCCATTTACTGAACGATTTGTATTACATTTGGCACACAGGTTCCTTTCGGTAATGGTAATAGAATGACGTCATATTTTTTTTATATGTTGTAAACTTTTTGAGAATTTTTGTTTGTTTGTGTATAAAACTGACGTTTTTGTACATGAAAAAAACTATCCAAAATATTTTTAAAAACCTGCCGTCACTCCTTAGATATTGAATAGAAAAGAAAATCTGCACAGGTTTTGAGTCATTTTATTCATAACTAAGGGAGGAGATAGATTTTGAAAATTGGGTCAAAATCCAACATGGCGGCCGTTTCTATGGCATTTATATATAGGATGACTATATTTTGACAGTTACTCATGTACATACTAAAAGTAAAAAACCTTAACCCAAAACAAAATAAATCACTTCAGGAGATACGCCCCCCCCCCTTAATACAGTTATCCCCAAACCTCAAATGATTTTATTCAGGGCTATACAAGTGTAAATCATAAGGTTCGTTGATCTGTCATTGTCATGAATCATTTTCGATGCAAAACAAATAATTTTTCTCTTCTGTTAACGATTAGTACAATCTTATTACAGTACACACAAATAAAAATCAAATTTAACTATAATATCCAACATTTAGAGCTTGTGTAAACAACAATTGGAAATACATATATACACATTACAATAATTAGATTTACATTATGCATTGATGCAATGTTGGTTTCTGAAAGACATCTGATTCTAGTAAGAATACATTAGAAATAACAACACACTGTTTAGATCATTGGTGTTTTTTAATGTTGTGTGAAAAGCTCTTTCAAAATGAAACGAAAGACTACCCCACGTAACTCCACAATTGCCTTGAAATTTGACTCATGGGTGTGCCAAACATTATTACTCATCAATTTACTCATAGAATAGTAGAGACACAGCATTACTTTACATATGGCAAAGGGAATTCGGTAGTCCATAAGGGCAAGGTGTTGGCCTCTCAACCCAAAGGTCGTCGATTCAAGTTCAAGCTCTGTTGAAGGTTGAGAAATTGTTTTGAGGTTTTTTTTTTAGTAAAATTTTTATCTTTAAAGAACTTTGACACCAGCATTGGCAGCATCTCCACGCGAGCACAAATCACAACTCCTCTCTCACTTTGCTTAGTCATGGGCTATTAGAACCCAGACGGATATGTAATGTGTAGTATGTTGGTCAAGCCTACCTACTTATATCTATTGCATTGTACTACAATAGTAGCCTTTTCACATGCAGTGGGCCTCACATTGTATTGTCAAATTTAACTTTTCCCGGATTCTGGTAGATTCACATAATGATAATAATAATAATAATAATAATAATAATAATAATAATGATAATGATGATGATGATAATAATAATAATAATAATAATAAGTCTTCCTTTTTGATAAGTCTCCTCTCTTCTCGCCCCTTCTTTCCTCTTCAACTCTGTTTTTCTTTCTGACATACTGTGTGATGGTGTGAAAGTCTGTAGATATTACTTTTTTGTTGTCTGACGAAAGATTATATATCAAATGTCACATGTTTGTTCTGTTTCTAATGATGTCAAAGCTATTCTAGGATAAACGCAGGGAGTGATGACGTTATGCTTGAATGTCCTCATAGAGGCAGAGAATCGATGGACATCTGGATGTCTACGAAGTCTCCTTTTTTTTTCGCACCTTAAAAAAAAAACCATGACTGTTCGGAGTTCAGAGTTCACCTAAGTTGTGTTTTCAACATACAAAAGAGTTCCCAAACATACACCGTGTGCCAGATTAGCACTTTCCAAAGCCGATTGATCTTCGATCAAAATGCATTTTATGTGAAAGATGGTGATCATAATGAAGGGGTGGCTAAAGCTTTTAAAAAATCCACACGATGAATTAGTAAATAATTAACAACGTCGAATTGAGCAAATACATTTTGAAGTAAAACACATTCTCCGAGGGATGAAATTGAAAACGTCTTATGTGTGTAAACAAGAAGAAAAAGATTCAGGCTTCTTACTTTTTACACGCCAACCGAAAATATTAATACAGACCCAAATTTCTTTTTCCCGAAAAATAAAACTTTTGTATAAATTAAAGGGAAACGTTAATAATTGATATGACACCGTAAATAAGTAACGAGATAGGATTTTCTTTAAATCAACACCCCTTTCCTTCATACACCCGATACACCCAAATACATGTAGGGGCCTATCAGTTTACTATGTCATCGAATTGTTAAGATTTCTTTTCTCCCCAAGCCCCCTGTGACGTTTCTTTGTTTGAAACAATGCATATTTTCAACTTTGAGTGTTTTGTTATGCGAATTTCACAATGATGACTATTTTGTATACCAATAATATTTTTCTCTCGAGTATTGGCCTTGCGCCATTCTTTTGGCTCTTTACTTGACAAAAATCTGGCAAGACAAGTTGGGCTGCGAACTCGAGTTAGAATCCGAGAAAAGGAAAATCACGAATTGTTTCAGATGGATCACCATGATCACGCATCATAATGTCTATCACAATGATGTTTATAATGATTCGTCTTTGTTTTGGACATGGCTCGATGAATCTCGGATACACATTGAAATCTAACCAAATCCGTGTGTTTGTATGATCGTCCACTGTTATTACTCAATACCATTGAAACAGTCGACAGCCAAGCTAATACTTTTTGAGTACGGTTTTGTATTGTTGAAGTTCAAGAGGGTGGCATTTTATAATCTAGAGCTATGTTGACATTTTGTTAAAATTTAGGATCCATCACCTTTCATGAAAGTAATGCATAGCTTATATTATCTAGATCTAGATTTAAATCTGGAATCTAAGTCTTGATTTTTAGTTAGAAATACAATCTGAGAACTTGTTTGGATTCTAGCTTCATAAATGGCAGGTTTCACAAAATGGTCCATCCCCATTTCCTTCTTTTGTAAAAATGTGCATGTTATATTTCTTACAAGTATTATATACCATGTTAAAGCTTAGAACCTGATGATTCCAGATATATGACTTTAAGAGATAGCAAAGGAGTGTGAGGCGAGTAAATTAGCTTTTAAAAGTCATGTTTTTTCAGTCATGGGGCATAACCGAAAATTCTAGGTCCAATGCCAGTGACGCAATGTTACATGGTACTGCACGGATCCGTCGACCGAGGTTTCCCTGTTTTTTTAAAGAGTTTGATTGTACGCCTTTATACTATCCTTATTACGTGTTACGGGTTTATCGTGTGGACCATTCTGCTGAAACCGGTGAACAAACTTCACGATATTTGCAAATAGAGAGGGAGGGAGAGAGAGAGTAAAAAAAAAGGAAGGCACCAGCAACAAAATCCGAACCGAAAAGAAAGCGCTTTTGCCGACAATGGTTCTTTTTTTACACCATACGTGTCCCCACCCTAGTCCCATCATCACTGCTCCCTCCCCCGGCCTCTCCCTCTCCGACTATCTTCAGTCACATAGAACGCCCCACTAGACTACCGCAAACTTGTGTCTTCATCGCTCGATAATTGCTTTGTAGAATAAGGGATGAGAGCGGTGGCTGACAAATTTTGAACTACTTGAACCTGTGCTATTGGTATTATTTTTCTCTTTCTCTCTCTCTCTCTCTCTCTCTCTCTCTCTCTCTCTCTCTCTCTCTCTCTCTCTCTCTCTCTCTCTCTCTCTCTCTCTCTCTCTTCTCTCTCTCTCTTTCTCTCTCTCTCTCTCTCTCTCTCTCTCTCTCTCTCTCTCTCTCTCTCTCTCTCTCTCTCTCTCTCGTTTAAATGCGTTTTTAGTAATATTGTATCATTGTGCGAAGAAGACAGTGTGCATTGTGGAGAAGTAGAGTCACTATCGTTGTACTGGACTTCTAAACCTCCCTACTGCCAATTATCTCGTCGTTATTTATTAGATCGTAATAAATCATGAAAGCCTATTGATTGCCAGACTTTCTTTTACATAAGTTTCACTCACGATAAGCCAAAACAGTATTTGCTAATGCAACCGAATCTAACCTGAACAGTCTCTGAATCTAACCTGACCAGTCTCCTTTCTGATGAACGCTCATCATCTACATTTTTGTCCGTGCATCAGCGGGCGTTCATCATAAGGAGACAGGCAAAGAAAAAATATACCCCAAAGCTGAATGGACAATTTAAATACAAAAATTTCATGATTTCACAATAGTCTTACACAAGATGAACAACGAGAAAATAGCTAGACGTGATATTACCGCTATTAGTAGATCCAAGATAATAAAAAGGTCACGCAGACCGTTAGTAGTCTCATGATATCCTTACTCTCATTTAAAAGGGGGGTGGGCACCTGGACTGGCGAGTTTGGGACCAAGAGGTTGATTTTCTGTTCTTTGCATATTCGGGCCGGGTAGTGGACAGGGGATCTGTACGGGGAGTAGATGATCCCGCCCTCCACAAGTTTCCTGCTGCCTTGCAGGCAGGTCTTGGCTGATCAAAGGCTAAGGGAGTTCACCCTGAAAGAAAACAACCTGCTGCCTTGCAGGCTGGCCTTGATTGACCAAAGGCTAAGGGAATTAACCCTGACAGAAAATAACAAGGCCTGGTTGGGGGGGGGGCTCAAGTTGGCAGCCCCACCATCTACCTAGGGTACAGTGGGCTAATCCCCTGCTTATCCAAATCCAAACAGATTCAGAGAAAAAATAAGAGTATAACCGGCTTGATCTTTTGAAAACGAACTTGGAAACGAATACGGACTGATTTTTGGAACATGGAACGTTAGGGCAGTAAATGGAAAAGAGTTAGAATTAGTTGAAGAAATGGAAAAATTCAAAGAAAAAAGAACAATGAATAGAAAATGTACGACCGAATCATATTTTAATCTTCTCAGGAGAAGATGTCAAAGATAGAGCTAGAGCAGGAGTAGGCCTCCTCGTGCATAAAAGACATGAAAAGCTACTAGAAAGTTGGAAATTTATAAGCCCATGGCTATTACAGGTAAATATGAAACTAAAAGGACGAGACATTAAATTATTAATAGCGTATGGACCAAACGAAGACGCAACTAAAAAAGAAAAAGATATCTTCGAAAACAATTTACAAATCCATAGCTGCAGAGAATCTTAAACACAAACAGGAATTAATGGTTTTAGGAGATTTAAATGCTAGAGTAGGCAACAATATAGAAACATAAGGAGGAGTAATAGGTAAAGAAGGAGAGACAAGAACTTCTCCAAATGGAGAGATTTTTGCCTTAAAAACAACATGAAAATAGCCAAATAGCCAACACCTTTTTCCTCACCTTTTTTCCTCATAAAGATATCCACAAATATACAAGAGTAAATGAAGACAGGTGTGAAAAGTCAATGATAGCCTACATAATAGTTAGCAGCTCCCTTTTTTACAGTACATTGGATGCAAGAGTAAACAGAGGAGAAAAATATTTAGTGATCATCACCTAGTGATTGCCAAAATGAGATTACTGACTGAAGAAAATAAACAGAAAAGGAAAGAGAAGAAAGCTACTAAACTCAAAATAGAGGAACTAAATGAACCAGTAGTAAAACAGGTATACCAATCTAGGATAAAAAGATTTATCAGTGAAGAAAGACAGATGGATCTGAATGATAGCACAATAGAAGACAACTGGTAGATGCATAAAGAAACACTCCTCAGTTATACTGAAGAGGTCTGTGGTAGGAAACAAATTAAAGGAGATGGGAAAAGAACAGCATGGTCGAATGAGAATGTCAAGACTAAGATCAAAGAAAAGAAGGATGCCTGGAAGAAATACTTGCAAACAAAGAGACCAAAGGATAGGATAGATTACGTGAATAAAAGAACTATCGCCAAAGAGGAAGTTAGGAAAGCAAAACAGGAACAGTGGGAAGAGTTTGGACAAAGACTTCAAGAAAGCTATCAAGGAAATCAAAAGCTGTTCGGGGGGGGGGGCAATGAAGAGTATGAGAAAGACCAAAGCATGCCCAATACGACAAATTAAGAATGCCAAAGGAGAAATAATGCAAGAAGACAGCAAAATCATCGAAACACAGAGAGAGCATTTTCACCAATTGCATAATCGCTCTAGAACATATGAAACAAGGAGTAAAGATCAATTAGTAAGAAGAGTAACAAGTAATCCAGAGGAGACAGCTGAAGATGTAGATATGTCAATGGAAGAAATCCAAACAGCTATAAGAAAAGTGAAATTAGGAAAAGCCCCAGGAGCAGATCAAGTTTATCCAGAAATGATTAAAAGCCAAAGGGAGAGAGAGACAAACTACTACGTGAAATATGCCAACAAGCATGGAAGTCCAAAGAGGTGCCAGACGACTAGGATACTGAAAATGAGACTAAGGAAAAGAGTAGAAGATCAGATTGAAGAGCATCAGAGTGGATTTAGTCCAGAAGAAGTGTACAAGACCACATATTTACAATTAGACAAATAATAGAAAAATTCCTTGAGAGAAAGATTGACTTGCGCTTGTGTTTTATGGACTTAAAAAGGCATTTGACACTGTGACGTGAGGAGGGACGAACTATGGCATTCCTTAAAACAACACAATGTAGAGCAAAATTTAATAGAAGCCTACATGTTTAATAGAAACCAACATGTACAGTGAGAGTAGCTGGAAACATATCTGCAGAATTTGATGTAGATATAGGAGTAATACAGGGTTGTATCCTAAGTCCTCTTTTGTTTATCACATTTATGGATTCAATCGCAAAGGCATCCTCAAAAATGAAGAAGATGAATCTAAGTATGTGGAAGCTCAAACCAGTAAATGTATCAATGCTTTCATTTGCCTATGATTTAGTTTCGTTTGGAAAATCAGAAAGTGACCTTCAGTTGAATGTCAACATTATGAACAATGAACCAAATAAAAGAGGAATGAGAGTAAATGCAAAGAAAACCAAAGCAATGCTAGTAACTAGGGAAGCTAAATCACAAAATTTTTAATTAGGCAGGGAGAATTTAGAACAAGTTCAAAGCTACAATTACGTAGGAGTAATGATTAACTCAGAGGGAAAACTAAGAGAAGAAATCAGCCAGAGAATCCAAAAGGCAAGTGCAATATATAACCATCTAGGAAAGGCATTTGTAGGTAAGCAAGAATTGTCAACAAAAACCAAAATGGCAGTATACAATACAGTTTATTATCCTACTCTCCTCTATGGCAGCGAAACCTGGACCTTAGACAGTAGAAAATACAGTAGAGTACAGGCAGCTGAAATGAAATATCTAAGAAGAGTGGTAGGGCACACTAAAAGAGACAAAATCAGAAACACAACAATACAAGATCAAACCAAAGCAGATGGCATAAAAACTAAGATAGAAACAAATCGATTGAGATGGTTTGGGCATGTAAATAGAATGAATAACAATAGAAGAGCTAAATCAGTACATAGGGCTGAAGCCCAAGGTAAAAGACCAAAAGGCAGACCTCGGAGAAAGTGGGAAGAAGATATAAAAGAGGCATTGAAGCATAGAAATTTAACTTTCACGGAAGGAAACAAAAATACCAGGACAGGGCAGCCTGGACAAAGATCATCTCAGGCATCTGAACTCATACGCCGAAAGGTAGAATGGGAACTGATAAAGAAAGAAAGAAAGCATATTCCGGTAGAACGATCATCTATCTATACGTTCATGACAGAAAATGTCCATATGACGTATAATATTTTTTTTTACAAAATATTTTGTAGACGAGGGTAGGTAAAAACAATAAAAATTTTGACGTAAATTGCCCTGACACTGACTGAGAAAATGGCAATTAAAATCCATATATTGGCGGTTAATCGTCAAATGGGGTATCACCGAGGTGACCTGGTTTCTGCCGATATCGCCCATCGCTGTTGGATGTAAACACGTCCACAACCATAGGATACATATATAAAAAAATTTAAAAAGTGATCATTTTGACATCTGTTTTCACAACAGTACACATCTAAACCTAGATTTATAATCCTCTTTACATTAGTAACAATGCCAGAGACTGTCGAAAGCGTAAGGGGGCTGCTACAATAAGGGAAACCCTTCTGAAGCGTTTGTTTTGTGTTATTTTATTTTGGTTGTTTTACTTGCATTTTTCTCGAAATGTAGTTTTTCCACACTAAAATTCTATCTCCTCTGCCATTTACCGAATGATTTGTATTATATATGGCACACAGGTTCCTCTTGTCAATGTTAATAAAATGACGCAGTTTTTGTTTTTTTGTTAGATTGTAAATTTCTTGAGATTTTTTTTTTTTTGGTATAAAAATGCTGTTTTTGTACATTCACTAATGATTCACGATATTTTCAAAAATTAATTTTTTAAAACTATCCAAAATATTTAAAAACCTGACGTCACTCTTAAGAATGTTAAGAAGATTTATCAATTAGACTTTGAGAAAGATTCATTGAAGAGTTCAAGTTATCATTGGGTCCCATATTTGTGAAACCTGCCAAATACCTCAATAATCAATGATTTCACAATGAATGTCCGTAAGAATCAGAATCTGGACCAGGAATGAAATTGCATGGTCACTGATAGATGAGTGAGAGGACTAGTAGTCAGTGACTAACAAGTCTACATCCTTGAGGATGTTGTAGCTGAACCATAGTGTTGTGAGCTTGTAATCACAATGATACTGGTTCAAACCCCACGGCTGGCACAGGTAGGTTTCTTCACAACGTTGTACTCTTTAGGAAAGGTACTTCACTCTTTTTCCTCACTTGACTCAGTCAGATGTTAATGAGTACCCAACTTTAGACAGAAAGATCTCGGCAGAGTATTAGTATGAAGTGCCTAACAGACTGGTGTAATGTTTGTTCCCCAGGGAGTTGAGGACTGAATCAGTGAATGAAATGGCCTGCTGGGGGATAAAAGATGTACAGTTGGTGAGCCTGTACTTGTGTGGCCGTGGGGATACAGAATATAAATCCATGTTTTATAGTTACTGATATAAAATATTTAGTGGGAAGGATTTCTGTCATTGGGCATCCAAAGGACATAGATCTAAATGAGATTTTTAAAGTTTGGGTTCGATTTTTTGGGGGGGGGGGGGGAGGGAAAATGGCCTGTTTGTGAGAGGTTGCTTTCACAGCTGCAGCAGTTGTTTGGGACTGCATGAGATGTGTTTCGGTCATTTCCGCCAATCTGACGCGACGAGAGGCTGAAGACAAACTGTTTATTTGAACATGACATTGAGCAATTCAATTGTCACTGACAACAGACAATGTGACGTATCATACTTGGACTGAGAACTGATAATGACTTACTTCTGTTTGCTTTTTATATATTTACCTTATTTCTAAACATGGAACTTGGTATAGTTATCTTCTATAATTTGCATTATAAAATACATAGATGCTGTATATAATAATAGGTTTACCTTTCATAAATGGCAATCCCTGACGAAGGCTGAACCCTTTCCCACAATTGGGCGGCCACAGAGAGTGGCCAAATTCTATCTCCCTAGGCCATAGATATAGAAAGCTATAGGAATTGAGTTAAACTAATATCAATTGATCCACGCAAACACCGCTGCTTGCTGCTGACCTTGCTAAGTGGAAATGAATGTAGAATTCCTATGGAGCCGAAAGAATCGTCGGGAATAATGGTCACACGCACGCAACACCGAATTTAGGATCTCACAGGGCTGGGCTGACTAATAATTTCAGTGCTAATATATCTCAAAGGGGATTCATCACACACAAAAAAAAACTGTTGTAAATGATTATACACATACAGTAGTCTCCGGTTAAGTGTACGATCGTTGGGAGACATGAAAACCGTACATTTAAGCGGACTGTGCTCTTAGGCGGATTCTTTGTATGTTAGCTGCATCAGTTGGGGATAAAGAACACAATTTCTCTCTCTCTCTCTCTCTCTCTCTCTCTCTCTCTCTCTCTCTCTCTCTCTCTCCTCTCTCTCTCTCTCCTCTCTCTCTCTCCCTCCCTCCCTCTCTCTCTCTCTCTCTCTCTCTCTCTCTCTCTCTCTCTCTCTCTCTCTCTCTCTCACAATCTCTCCCTTTCTTTTTTGGGATAAATTGTATAAAAAATTGCTACTGGGTGAATTAGTGTGTATTATAGATGTTATATACCAAATTTGGGGGCAATTGGACAATAAATAAAAAGATAGATCACATTTCACTGTCAAAAAGTAACATTTGAGAAAATCACATTTTTAACAATTTTTTCCATTATTTTAATATTTTTTCACAACCCATAAAAAGAATAATATAATACTTTGAAACATCATAAATCTTGAGATGCTATCAAATACTTCATGTCGACCCTATTTTAACTGCTCCAGATCCCTAAAACTCATGTCAGGATGGCATTTTTCTCATAACGGATGCGCGGAATGTTTCCAGTAATATTCAGCCGATCTTAGCTAAAATTGACAATAATTCATCAAAAGCAGATTTCTCGGATAGAATACTTTGTGATAATTAAAATGAGTACCAACTCGTTATACTTTAGACAAAATTTCTTGTTTTGATGGTACAACCGATGTGTTGAAGGTTAGCTAAAAATATTGTATAAAATGAAAGAATCGATACTGAGCCTTTGTTATGGTATCAATGTCAAGGGAATGAACTGCTCCATCCAGTAGTGCAATAAACGAGTTTTGTCCCATTTATGGTAAAAATGCCTTTCTCAGGAACCCCCCCCCCTCTTGGTGATCACCCCCAATGTTTTGCCCCGACTGATTTTCCCATGAATGCCTGTATCCTTGATGCCTGTTGTCTCTACTTCCCAAACCCTGGGCATTTAGGCGGTAACTAGTACTGGAAAACTTAAGTACAATTTGCATCCCTTGCACTTCTTATGTGGGGGTAAAAATGTACATATTTGTATGTCCCTTATTCTTATTGTATGTTGCAACTCATTTTGGGGTTAAATTCCTGTGGGATAATATTATTCAAGCACTGATCGATACAAAATCCATCCCAACTGTACTTGATACTGGAGAGAAAGTGTATGAAACGTATCAGGTTGTTTAAAATTCTTACTGTGAGGATTGGAGATAGGGGTTGTTTTTCAATCTGACAATACTGACATCCCCGGTGTATTAAGTAAAAGGTATGGATGTGATTGGTTACTGTCTCTTTTTGATTATTAATTATTTTTATTTCATGCTATGAAATTAACAATATATTTTATGTAAAAGCAATATAAACTTTCTCAATTTCAGACTTGAGTGATTGACAATATAGACATTTTAAAAAATGATGAAATCTTTGCACGACAAAGGTAAGCTTTTTCTTTTACTGTTTTAATTTCATCTTAAAGCATTTTAAATGCTCAAAACTCCTTGGAACAAAATTTCATTGGATAGGAGTAAAGTTTCAATTTGATGAAAAGAACAAAACAACCAAAAACAATTATGTCACATAACACCAAAGTAATCTGTTTATAAAAATGAGGTGTGAAGTTTTACCACACTTTCTGTAAAGGTATTCGCAGACACCATGGAAGATTAAATCTTTGTTTATCCAAAATTCAAAGTTATAGAAATTCTTTTTAGATTTGAGTAAATGATTGTAAAATTTTTAAAGATTTAGTAAGTAAATGAGATGTCTGTGATTTGTATTTGTGATTAAAATAAAGGCATAATATTATTCAACAACATTCTTCTCAAAATAGTTTGCTTTTTGTGGAACATTTTTTACCTTGTATTAGTTTAAAATATTACAAGGTACTTATGAATGTTTATGGAACTGACTTCTTCGTTCAAGTTCATTTGACTTTTACCCTTTTGAACACATCGTAACATTCTAATGTAAACAACAGACATAAACTTTTATATCCTTTAAATTTAGGTTTATGAAAGTTATCAATCACTGCAACTAACATTTTTTTCCTTCACATTCCAGTTTCATACAGCAACGCCCCTTACAAGGCTATAAAATACAAATGTGATGCAGCGTTGAATGCCTTGGCTATCAAGAGTGATTTCAGTCATCTGGTTGTGGCTGGGAGATCAGGTATAATAAGATATAACATGAAATATGATGTGACATACATATCACTATCATTCTGATGACAATATGTATATTCGCAAAGTTTTCTGCTTTATTCTCTAAGAAAGGCTAAGGAGGTAATATACACACATTTGAAGTAGCATGTCACTGAAATGATCTCTGCAAATTTGGTGGTTTTTCCTTTATTACCTGAAATTTGCAATTCTTCACCTTACATGACATGGTGTGTCTCTTCATCCCTTGCTAACTTATTTAATTAAGATCATTGACACGGGAGAAAATACTACTTTTAAATCTTTTTAAAATCACAATTGATAAACTTGTTAAGAGGAAAAAGTTTTGTGAGTGTTTGTGTTTATTTGCCAAACTTTGTTCGTTTTCATAAGCTGTTCCAATGTAAGGAAATTACTTTTTCTGTGTCAACAGTTTTCCAAGTCTTGAGCATTAAAGATGACTGCTTTGTTGAGACTTTGAATTTGCGGGTTGGTAAAAGCAAGACGATAAATCTGAGCTATTCCGCTGCTGACGTTGCATGGCACCCACATCAAGGTAATGGATTGTTTGCATCATTATACTTTTGTTGCAGTTTTCTTCTTAAACTGTTGGCATTATTAAACTGTTGGCATTATTAAACTGTTGGCATTATTTTGAATACATGCTTTCTTTTGAATTTAATAATCTTTAGTTTAAATATTCAATTATGACATTCTTTTGTTTCTTAAATATTCATTCTTTTGACATTTGCTTCTTTTTGTTTTTGTTTTTCAGATAATGTTTTGGCCTCTGCCGCCTTGAATGGCTATGTAGTGATCTGGGATATCAATAGCAATGCAAGATCAAGACAAAGTAAGAAATTTAATTGAAATATTAAATAATTGTTCTTTCCAGGCCATCATGGCCCAGAGAGATTATCCCAGCTTCCATAGCGTAAAGCAGAACCGGTGATAATACATGGCCTCCTAGACAGAACACTAGTCTTGAGCAGTTTTATCCCCAGCGTATGCTGGTACCTATTTAAATCTGGATTGAGTGGGGAAAGTACATTTCATAAGGAACGCAATGCTTGAACTAGCATTGCCAAGATTCAACCCTAGGACCCTACATTTCAAAGTCTGGCTTCCTAATCATTAGGTTAAAGATGAAAATGAAGAGACTTTTAAATAACTTAATCCTTTTTGCTTTCAAATTAAACTTTCCTTGCTACAGTTAGTATGTTGTATTTATGAGCTTGAAAACGTGTTTATAGATAAAGAAAAGGAAAATATGTGATAACATCTTGATGTGTTACCTTATGTTGACTCTAGTGGAATTGTAATGGAGTTTTAATATTCCCCATGATAATTCCTATTTTCATCAGCTGTGACCTTCTCCGAACACAATCGGAGCTGTAAATCGAGTCATTTTCCACCACTCTAGACCTCATCATTTGCTGAGCGCATCTCAAGATGGAGTGGTTATGATCCATGTAAGTGTTTCAGCGATTATGTTCTCTCTCTCTCTCTCTTTCTCTCTCTCTCTCTCTCTCTCTCTCTCTCTCTCTCTCTCTCTCTCTCTCTCTCTCTCTCTCTCTCTCTCTCTCTCTCTCTCTCTCTCTCTCTCTCTCTCTCTCTCTCTCTCTCTCTCTCTCTCTCTCTCTCTCTCTCTCTTCTCTCTCTCTTTCTCTCTCTCTTTCTCTCTCTCTCTCTTTCTCTCTCTCTCTCTCTCTCTCTCTCTCTCTCTCTCTCTCTCTCTCTCTCTCTCTCTCTCTCTCTCTCTCTCTCTCTCTCTCTCTCTCTCTCTCTCTCTCTCTCTCTCTCTTTCTCTCTCTCTTCTCTCTCTCTCTCTCTCTCTCTCTACTCTCTCTCTCTCTCTCTCTCTCTCTCTCTCTCTCTCTCTCTCTCTCTCTCTCTCTCTCTCTCTCTCTCTCTCTCTCTCTCTCTCTCTCTCTCTCTCTCTCTCTCTCTCTCTCTCTCTACTTTCTCTCTTTCTCTCTTTCTCTCTTTCTCTCTCTCTCTTTCTCTCTTTCTCTTTCGCTGTCTATCTTACTTTTGTACCCGGGGTTGAGGATATTCCTAATGAAAGAAAGTCTACATAATATATGATACAGGGAAGGTTATAGTTTTATGAGACAACTTTGTTAAAGACTCTGGCAGAACTCAAAACAAATTATTTTTGGGCTGCAAACCTGTTCTCATCGTCTCTATAGTAAGGAGCTCATTACAATTACATTGTGCTATCTTTTTAATTGCAAAACAAAAAATGCAAACAATTTTAATTCTTTTCAAACTGCCATTGATATGGAGCTTTACAATTTAAAATATTTGTATGATGAATAAATGTGCATTGTTCTTATTGATTACTATATGTTCAAATGTTTTTAAAACTCCATGATTATTTTGAAATGTATGGGGCATTTAAAGGTCAAATTATATAGCCTCTGAAAAAAGATATGATAAAAAAATTTTTATGCAAAAGTTTTCATTTATTTATTCCTCCATAGTTTAATAAGTATCTACTCCTACATGATGTTTTCAATGTGTGTTGTTGTTGTGGTTTGAATTATTTTTAATTTGCAACTTCATCAACTTTTTCTTCAAGGACATCCGCTCACAGTCGGTTCATGCCAGATTTGGTCGGCCTGGAGGGGACAGTGTTAGAGATGCCCAGTTCTGCCCAATAAACATGGGGGAATATACTTTTGCTGCTGCTTACGACAACAACGTCCAGGTAGGATTTCCAAGGGAACATGCTGTCAAAAGACAGTGCTGACATACACACACACACGTTACCTTGATCTGTTTTCAACTAGGCATATTTGCTTTGAAGAATCATTTTGCTATTTCTTGTTTACATTTATCATTTTCGAATAATGGAAGCAGTACAAAGTTCTTTTGGCCAAAACGAGAAATTTTACTATATGGTATGTTTGGATATTTAGTGCCAGTGTTGAAGTATGTTACTTGCATCTTAGCCCCATGTCTATGTTTAGTTCAACGTTACTCTGCGTTTTATTTCCATTCAGATTTGGGACACCCGTGTCCCCAATAAATGTGAACGTCAATTCACAGCTCACAGTGGGCCTGTGTTTTCATTGGACTGGCACCCATCAGATAGAAGATGTTTGGCCACAGCTGGCAGAGACAAAATGATCAAAGTAAGACTCATCAGTTCTTAGAAAACCTGCTCTATTATTACTATATTTTAAGTGAATCAAATTTTTATAACAATTTTATCTTCTATATGGCAACATGTTGACTGTGGTACCTAGTTGTTCTTTCTTTCTTTCTTTATCAGTTCCCATTCTACCTTTCGGTGTGTGGGTTCAGATGCCCGAGATGATCTTTCTCCGGGATGCCCTGTCCTGGTATTTTCTGTTTCCTTCCAAAAAAGTTAAATTTCTATGCTTCAATGCCTCTTTTATATCTTCTTCCCACTTTCTCCGAGGTCTGCCTATTGGTCTTTTACCTTGGGTTTTAGCACTGTATACTGGTTTAGCTATTCTATTGTCATTCATTCTGTTTACATGCCCAAACCATCTCAATCGATTTGTTTCTATCTTAGTTTTTATATCATCTGCTTTGGTTTGATCTCTTATTGTTGTGTTTCTGATTTTGTGTCTTTTAGTTTTCCTACTTCTCTTCTTAGATGCTTCATTTCAGCTGCCTCTACTCTACTGGTTTCGCTGCCATAGAGGAGAGTAGGACAATAAACTGTATTGTATACTGCCATTTTAGTTTTTGTTGACAATTCTTGCTTACCTACAAATGCCTTTCCTAGATGGTTATATATTGCACTTGTCTTTTGGATTCTCTGGCTGATTTCTTCTCTTAGTTTTCCCTCTGAGTTAATCATTACTCATATGTAATATAATGTGATAAATAAAAGAGGACTTAGGATGCAACCCTGTATTACTCCTATATCTACATCAAATTCTGCAGATATGTTTCCAGCTACTCTCACTGCACATGTTGGTTTATTGTAAAAACTATTAATGGCTTCTCTTAAATTTTGCTCTACATTGTGTTGTTTTAAGGAATGCCATAGTTCGTCCCTCCTCATAGTGTCAAATACCTTTTCTAAGTCAATAAAACAAAGGTGCAAGTTAATATTTCTCTCAAGAATTCTTCTATTATTTGTCTTATTGTAGATATGTGATCTTGTACACTTCTTCCTGGACTAAATCCACTGTAATGCTCTTCAATCTGATCCTCTACTCTTTTCCTTAGTCTTACTTCCAGTATCCTTTTATATACTTTTACGCTAAGTAGTGATATCCCTCTATAATTTGAGCATTCCATAGTTGATCCTTCCTTGTGTATTGGTACTACCGTTCCCTTTTTCCAGTCGTCTGGCACCTGTTTGGACTTCCATGCTTGCTGACATATTGCATGTAGCAGTTTATTTGCCTCTCTCCCTTGGTTTTTAATCATTTCTGGATAAACTTGATCTCCTCCTGGGGCTTTTCCTAATTTCACTTTTCTTATAGCTGTTTGGATTTCTTCCATTGATATATCTACATCTTCAGCTGTCTCCTCTGGATTACTTGTTACTCTTACTAATTGATCTGTACTCCTTGTTTCATATGTTCTGAAGGGATTATGTAATTGTTGAAAATGCTTTCTCTGTGTTTCCATGATTTCGCTGTCTTCGTTCATTATTTCTCCTTTGGCATTCTTAATTTGTCATATTGGGCATGCTTTGGTCTTTTCTCATGCTTTTCATTGTCCCCCAGAACAGCTTTTGATTTCCTTGATAGCTTTCTTGAAGTCTTTGTCCAAACTCTTCCCATTGTTCCTGTTTTGCTTTCCTAACTTCCTCTTTGGCGATAGTTCTTTTATTTACGTAATCTATCCTATCCTCTGGTCTCTTTGTTTGCAAGTATTTCTTCCAGGCATCTTTCTTTTCTTTGATCTTATTTTTGACATTCTCATTCCATCATGCTATTCTTTTCCCATCTCCTTTGATTTGTTTCCTACCACAGACCTCTTCAGTACAACTGAGGAGTGTTTCTTTATACATTAGCCACTTTTCTTCTATTGTGCTATTATTCAGATCCATCTGTCTTTCACTGATAAATCTTTTTATCCTAGATTGGTATACCTGTTTTACTACTGGTTTATTTAGTTCCTCTATTTTGAGTTTAGTAGCTTTCTTCTCTTTCCTTTTCTGTTTGTTTTCTTCAGTCAGTAATCTCATTTTGGCAATCACTAGGTGATGATCACTAAATATTTCTGCTCCTCTGTTTACTCTTGCATCCAATGTACTGTAAAAAGGGAGCTGCTAACTATTATGTAGTCTATCATTGACTTTTCACAACTGTCTTCATTTAATCTTGTATATTTGTGGATATCTTTATTAGGAAAAAAGGTGTTGGCTATTTGGCTATTTTCATGTTATTCTTTAGGCAAAAATCTATTAGTATCTCTCCATTTGGAGAAGTTGTTGTCTCTCCTTCTTTACCTATTACTCCTCCTGATGTTTCTATATTCTTGTCTACTCTAACGTTTAAATCTCCTAAAACCATTAGTTCCTGTTTGTGTTTAAGATTCTCTGCAGCTATTTGTAAATCATTTTCGAAGATATCTTTTTCTTCTTTAGTGGCGTCTTTGTTTGGTCCCTAAGCAATTAATAATTTAATTTCTCTTCCTTTTGGTTTAATATTTACCTCTAATAGCCGTGGGCTTATAAATTTCCAGCTTTCTAGTAGCTTTTCATGCCTTTTATGCATTAGGAGACCTACTCCTGCTCTAGCTCTATCTTTGACATCTACTCCTGAGAAGATTAAAATATAATTGGTCCTACATTTTCTATTCCTTGTCCTTTTTTTCTTTGTTTCTGTAATAGCCAAAATGTCTACTTTGAAATTTTCTATTTCTTCAACTAATTCTAACTCTTTTCCATTTATTGCCCTAACATTCCATGTTCCAAAATCACAGTCTGTATTCGTTTCCATTTTTCGTCGTTGAAAGGTCAAGCCGGGTATATTATATTTATTTCTCTGCATCAGTTAGGTTTCGGATAAGCAGGGGATTAGTGCACTGTACCCTAGGTAGATGGTGGGGCTACTACCTTGAGGCAGCAGGTTGTTATTTTCTGTCAGGGTTAACTCCCTTAGCCTTTGGTCAGTCAAGACCAGCCTGCAAGGCAACAGGTTGTTTTCTGTGAGGGTTAACTTCCTTAGCCTTTGGTCAGCCAAGACCGACCTGCACGGCAGCAGGAGACTCGTGGAGGGCGGGATCATCTACTCCCCGTACAGGTGCTTACCTGTCCACTGCCCGGACCTAGTTGTTGCTGCACTGATTTTCCCGTTTTGTCGTCAGTTTTCTATTTTAGTTTTTCCTGCAAGTTTTAGGCAAATATCAAGGTAGTGGGTGATTGACACTTTATCACATTTAGACACAAAAGCTCATGGTGTGCTAAGCCTGTCCTAGCAAAGCCTTGGAGCTTACCTGCTAGTGAATTTTTCCTTTGTGTGTCCCTTACGGGTGGTTGGCGGATGGTGCTGGTAGGTCCTACTTCTTTCTTTTACTCTTTCACTTCTCTTTTGTCTTGATGTTTCCTCTTTATTCACTTTCACTTCTCTTTTGTCTTGATGTTTCCTCTTAATTCTCCCTGAGATCACCACAATGGTGGACGGGGTAAATTTTAATTAAACAAAGGACTTGTCTTTCCTTCAATCCTCTCTTTTTACTGTGTTATTTTCTTCAAAGCCTCAGATTACCACTCTTAGCATATGCTCTACAAATTTGTTTACTCTAGATTGAGAAATGTTTAAGACGTGAGATATTTTATCTTTCTTACTGAAGTGCTTGATTCCATAGTGAATGAGAATGTTTTGAGAGGTGCGAGTAATAAGTTATCTTGTTTCTTTTTTATTCCCTTACCATACATATTTTTAAAAATTTACAATAGAATATAGAGGCATTTTAATTAATTTTTTTATTTAGGTATGGGACATGACGCCAGATCATGGCTCAAATCCTCCTTGTGAGTACAACATCATGAACATTGCTCCTGTAGCACGCGTCAAGTGGCGACCTCAGAGAAAGCACCACCTCTCAAGCTGCTCTTTACAGATAGACAACAGCGTCAACGTGTGGGATGTGGGTAGGCCCTACATCCCATTTGCAAGCTTTCAAGGTCACACAGATTCCGCCACATGTAAGTTTTGACAAATTTAGTTGAAACTGCTAAAAGATAAAAAGATTTAAAAAAGCAGACCCTTTCCCTTTTCATCACCCACTTAAAACTCTAGACCTCAAAACAAAAACGCTTTTGTTATTTTCAACAGCTACATATCTTTCTGATATTGTTTCTAATCTGACCATAAATGACATATTGATCAAAACAAAAATGAAAGTAGAAAAATTTATGACCACATCTGAGCTGAAAGGGACAATATTCAAATCTTCTTCCTTTGCATATGGATAAATGCTAGCACCCATGTTTTCTTCTTTATTTCATTAAGTAATGGAATTAAATGTCATAGCTGCCAACCAGTATGTAAACAAATGTATTCAGTAGAAGATGTTTGACCAGTGTTTTTTAAAATTTAATTGAATTGAATATTTTTGGTTTTTGAGTCCTTACATCTGTATTTACTTTGAAAAGTACATATACGAGAACTAATTGAGGGTAAACTTATTTTTAAAAAAAGGGAAAACCTACATTAACGATGGAGACTCAAAAGATAGGGTTGAAGTCCGCAGACGCCATTCTGAGTTTGCAAAACTACCATCACATTTCACCCTCAAGGTCAGCGATCGGCAGAGTTTTAAAAATTTTGCTTAAAGGAGATTAATTCGTTAGATTATTGATAAATTCTGGATATTACTGGCCATCGTGCATGCTAGAATTAGATCACGCTGTCAGAATCTGTTCTTCGAGTTTAAAAAGTTGGTAGCTATGAAATATGTTTTTGCACTTGTACAAGACTATATTAAATTAAATTATCTTCTCATGTGTCATACACATCTTTCTTCAGGTATTGCATGGCGGGATGATTGTCACACATTTTTCACATGTGGTAAAGATTGCAATGTGATTCAGCATGTGTTTGCTGATGCCAAGAGGCCTGCAGACAAAGTAAATTTAGCTAGTGTCGACTTCAGTATTGCTGGTGACATTGGTTTCAGTTTCTTAGACAGGAATGGTGAGTACAATTTTTTAAATGAAAAAATAAATCATCATATGCTGACCAACCGGGCAGTGGACAGGTAAGCACCTATAGGGGAGCAGATGATCCCGCCCTCCATGAGTCTCCTGCTGCCTTGCAGGCAGGTCTTGGCTGACCAAAGGATAAGGAGTTAACCCTGAAAGAAAACAACCTGCTGCCTTGCATGTCAGTCTTGACTGACCAAAGGCTTAAGGAATTAACCCTGACAGAAAATAACCTGCTGCCTTGCAGGCTGGTCTTGAATGACTAAAGGCTAAGGGAGTTAACCCTGACAGAAAATAACAAGGCCCGGTAGGGGGCCTCAAGGTGGCAGCCCCACCTTCTACCTAGGGTACAGTGGGCTAATCCCCGGCTTATCCAAAACCAAATGGATTCAAAGTAATATAAACAATGATATACCCGGCTTGAACTTTCGAAGATGACTCTGGAAAAGAACACGGACTGTGATTTTTGGAACATGGAATGTTAGGGTAATGAATGGAAAGGAGTTAGAATTAGCTGAAGAAATGGAAAATTTCAAAGTAGACATTTTGGCTATTATAGAAACAAAGAAAAAAAGGACAAGGAATAGAAAATGTAGGACCAAATCATACTTTAATCTTCTCAGGAGTAGATGTCAAAGATAGAGCTAGGGCAGGAGTAGGCCTCCTAATGCATAAAAGGCAAGAAATGCTACTAGAAAGTTGGAAATTTGTAAGCCCACGGTTATTAGAGGTAAATATTAAACCAAAAGGAAGAGAAATTAAATTATTAATAGCTTATGGACCAAACGAAGACGCCACTAAAGAAGAAAAAGATACCTTCGAAATCGATTTACAAATAGCTGCAGAGATTCTCAAACCCAAACAGGAATTAATGGTTTTAGGAGATTTAAACGCTAGAGTAGGTAACAATATAGAAACATCTGGTGGAGTAATAGGTAAAGAAGGAGAGACAACAACTTCTCCAAATGGAGAGAGACTAATAGATTTTTGCCTAAAGAATAACATGAAAATAGCTAACACCTTTTTTCTTCATAAAGATATCCACAAATATACAAGAGTAAATGAAGACAGGTGTGAAAAGTCAATGATAGACTACATAATAGTTAGCAGCTCCCTTTTTTACAGTACATTGGATGCTAGAGTAAGCAGAGAAGTAGAAATATTTAGTGATCATCAATAAGGTGATTGCCAAAATGAGATTACCTACTGAAGAAAACAAACAGAAAAGGAAAGAGAAGAAAGCTACTAAACTCAAAATAGAAGAACTAAATAAACCAGTAGTAAAACAGGTATACCAATCTAGGATAAAACGATTTATCAGTGAAAGGCAGATGGATCTGAAGGAAAGCACTCCTCAGTTGTACTGAAGAGATCTGTGGTAGGAAACAAATTAAAGGAGAAAGGAAAAGAACAGTATGGGGGAATGAGAATGTCAAGACTAAGATCAAAGAAAAGAAGGATGCCTGGAAGAAATACTTGCAAACAAAGAGACTAGAGGATAGGATAGATTACGTGAATAAAAGAACTATCGCCAAAGAGGAAGTTAGGAAAGCAAAACAGGAACAATGGGAAGAGTTTGGACAAAGACTTCAAAAAAGCTATCAAGGAAATAAAAAGCTGTTCTGGGGAGCAATGAAGAGCATGAGAAAGACCAAAGCATGCCCAATACGACAAATTAAGAATGCCAAAGGAGAAATAATGAAGGGAGACCGCCAAATCATGGAAACGTGGAGAAAGTATTTTCAACAATTACATAATCTCTCCAGAACATATGAAACAAGGAGTACAGATCAATTAGTAAGAGTAACAAGTAATCGAGATGAGACAGCTGAAGATGTAGATATCTCAATGGAAGAACTTCAAACAGCTATAAAAAAAGTGAAATAAGGAAACGCCCCAGGAGCAGATCAAAGTTTATCCAGAAATGATTAAAAACCAAGGGAGAGAGGCAAATAAACTATTACATGCAATATGTCAGCAAGCATGGAAGTCCAAACAGGTGCTAGACGATTGGAAAAAGGGAACGGTAGTACCAATACACAAGAATGGATCAACTATGGAATGCTCAAACTATAGAGGGATATCACTACTTAGCGTACCAGGAAAAGTGTATGCCAGGATTCTGGAAATGAGATTAAGGAAAAGAGTAGAGGATCAGATTGAAGTACCCCAGAATGGATTTAGACCAGGAAAAAGTGTACAAGATCACATATTTACAATTGACAAATAATAGAAAAATTCCTTCAGAAAAACATTGACTTGCACCTGTGTTTTATTGACTTAGAAAAGGCATTTGACACTATGAGGAGGGACGAACTATGGCATTCCTTAAAACAACACAATGTAGAGCAAAATTTAAGAGAAGCCATTAATAGTTTTTACAATAAACCAACATGTGCAGTGAGAGTAGCTGGAAACATATCTGCAGAATTTGATGTAGATATAGGAGTAATACAGGGTTGTATGCTAAGTCCTCTTTTGTTTATCACATTTATGGATTCAGTCACAAAGGCATCCTCAAAAAGGAAGAAAATGAATGTAGGTATGTGGAAGCTCAAACCAGTAAATGTATCAATGCTTTCACTTGCTGATGATTTAGTTCTTTAGTAAGGCAAGTGCAATATATAACCATCTAGGAAAGGCATTTGTAGGTAAACAAGAATTGTCAACAAAAACCAAAATGGCAGTATACAACACAGTTTATTGTCCTACTCTCCTCTATGGCAATGAAACCTGGAACTTAGACGGTAGGGAATAGAGTGCTGGCAGCCGAAATGAAATATCTAAGAAGAGTAGTAGGGAAAACTAAAAGAGACAAAATGAGAAACACAACTATAAGAGATCAAACCAAAGCAGTAAGCATAAAAACTAAGATAGAAAATGAATCAACTGAGATGGTTTGGGCATGTTAACAGAATGAATGACAATGGAATAGCTAAATCAGTATACAGTGCTAAAACTCAAAGTAAAAGACCAAAAGGTAGACCTTGGATAAAGTGGGAAGAAGATATAAAAGAGGCATTAACGCAAAGAAAATTAACTTTCACGGAAGGAAACAGAAAATGTCAGGACAGGGCAGCTTGGAGAAAGATCATTTCAGGCATCTAAAACCCATATACCGGAAGGTAGAATGGGAGCTGATAAAGAAAGAATGCTGAGCAAGAATCAGTTCACTTTTTGTTTGAGAATTACAGTGGGAATGGATAAAAGTTACTTCAAGTTTACAGATCTGCAGTTCTCACAGCTGTAGTAAATTCGTGGCAGCCGGAAATAAAATTTTAAGAAAATTATTTTTAGAAGAAATTAATAGGACAACATTTATCGAAAAATTTGTCCTGATGATGTTTAGCTAACTGACCAAAAAACCCACAATTAAACTAACATGTAGGATCTTAGCTTCAAAAACAATAAAAAAAGTCTATAAGTAAATATCTTTTGGGCCTAGATGCCCATAAGTCCCAGTGTATCCCAGTGCCTGTGGTGTTAAGCAGAAGAGGCTATAAAATAGATGGAATGTATGGACAGGACATCTGTCGTTCATGCCTGCCACGTCCAATATATAACTAGTATCCATTTATTCAATAATGTTAAGTACCTTTTCTAAGGACACAACTTTGGTCCTAGCAAAGCAAGGATTTGAACCAAAGACCTTACAGTCTCAAGTCTGATTGTCTACCACTAGACTTCCACAAGCAATGTGTGCGACAGTTTAATGAATAACTGATGTATGTCAATGGTGATTGTTGTGACTTGCTGGAATGCATGTTCTAGGAGTTTTTTCTTGAGCACTGGAATGGGTTATTTAGTTATAAAAAAAGATGTTTGCACTTGGAAGTGTACATTGTTAGAATTTCTCTTGAAAGCATTCAAAATCGTTTTTATTCAAGTTATACATTTATAATTTGTTCCTGTGTATTATAATTTTCTTTTTCTAATCGAATGAAATTCTCAAGAGGGACCTGTCTTTTTCTCAGACTCAACAGGAAAGCCTAAGAAGACACCTCAGGGCCGAGGACAATTCACAGTTGCCAGTAGTTCCTTTAATCTTTTCCAGTCTTGTGATGATACTTTGACGTCTGAAATCCGCACAGAAGATGTGAGTCCATCTACTAGAAAATCATTAGATTTATACAGACAAAAAATTACCGAAATTATTATTTTTATTTTCTTTAATTGAATGTAGGATACATTTTTTCACAAATTGCTTCACTTTTTTCTGCTCCCTAATGAGCTTGGTATATTATAAATGGCTTGAATTTCTACTTGGGAAATATTATTCAATTCTAGCTTGACCTGAGAAACTTTTCATCACCTTTTGAAAGATAAAAGATCAGATTTTTAAAAATGATGGTTGGTTAAGTCAGAAATGCACATTTTTATTGTCACAATCTCTGACGGAGCTAAAAGACATTGGAACCATGTGCACTGATAGGTAGAAAAACGGTTTCAATTTCCTGTGTTGAGAAGACAGTTGAATGAAGATCGTGTGGCATTATTGTTCAGCATTTGTATAAAAGATAAGAGATACCGTACTCTCCAAACTTTTGCGATCTGTTAGCTTTCTATGAATAAAAAAAAATGCCATCAAAGATAAATTTCTATACTGTACCTTTGATATTTCAGCCACCATTTCCTCACATTCCAAGCACGTGGAGAAAGCGCTTTGTGGCCCTGGCACAAAATTATCGTTTGAGCGGAGCGTCAGTGGTGGATATGTGTTATCACAATGGTCAGGTTGCAGAAAAACATAAGCCAGAGGTAGGCTGTTAAACCTTGGGTTTTTTCATCTGTTCTTCATGCCTTTGAGACATAGGTGATAGACACAGACTGTCATTCATGTACAGTCTTGGTCCTTTTCATACATTGAAGATCAATATATGTTATGTTATGCATATGAGATACAGGTCGTTGATAGGAATTTTAATGCAGTGTTTGTAACTCTCGCTGTTTTTCTTGCATCTTTATCTCATGCTTTATGTTTAATTTTCATTTGTCTGTTCTTTGTTTGGGGAGGGGGAGATGTTGACTTTCTGTTTTTTGCATATTCGGGTAGAACGATCTTTTATGAGGTGTTTATTTTTTTTATTACATATTTTGTAGGCGAGGGTAGGTAAAAACAGTCAAAATTTTGAATAAATTAGCCTAACACTGACTGAGAAGATTGACACTGAAAACCCCTCTAGAGGTGGCTAATCTGCAATGTGGCAGTTTTTTTGCTTTGGCTTTCAAACACCGCATGTCGATTCAGCCCAACGTTTTGTGACATAAGAGGTGGAGGCCAGCATCGCGTGCATGTAAACCTGCGCACAAGTATAGCAATAGAGGAAAAAGACAAAGAATTGGTCATTTTGACGGCCTTTTCCACATTGCGCACATCTAAACCTAGTTTTACCAATCCTCTTTACATTAATAACAATGTCAGAGACTGTCGAAAGAGTAAGGGGGCTGCTACAAGAAGGGCAACCTGTCTGAAGCGTTTGCTTTATGTTATTTTCTTTTCATTTCTTTACTTTTTTTTTCCACACTTAAGTTTTATCCCCTCCGTCATTTACCGACTGATTTGTATAATATTTTGCCCACACGTTCCTCTCGTCAATGTTAATAGAAATATGTCAGAGTTTTTTTATAGCGTGTAAACCTTTTGAGAAAGAAATGTTTTTGTAATAACAATGCCATATTTGCGTATAAACGATAAATGCTATGTTCAAAATTTCAACAACAAAATTTTTTTTTTCGAAATATAAAAAAAAAGCTTTTTAGATATTGAATGGAAAAAACGATCTGCACAGGTTTTGAGTGATTTTATTCATAACTAAGAGAGGAGATTGATTTTGAAAATTGGGTAAAAATCCAAAATGACGGCCATTTCCTTGGCAACCAAGGAAGCTACAACCTTTTCAATGATATTGGATGACTATATTTTGACAGTTACTCATATATATACTAAAATCAAAAAACCCTAAACTCAAAAGTATAAAAAATCACTTCATTAATTTTCAACTGTGTTCTTCTATCGTCTACCCATCTATCTATAGATCTATCTATCTCTATCTATCCATGTTTTGATTTGTATGTGCATAAGGGTGACAAATTTTTTCTCTCGTGTGCTGAAACTGAGGCAGGCATTGGCAACAATGGATCTCTATTCTTCTCTCTCACTTGAGGATCTGATGAAGTTATTGTTGCTGATGTTCCTTGAAAAATGTACATGTTAAATTTTTGTTCTTTTCTCCATTTGTTATTCCAATTCCAGGTTGCTCAGTCGTGGAGAATTTTAGCAAGCTTTTACTCCCCACTTCTAAATTGTCAATGTGGACCCAGCAATATCCCACGTTCCACCACTTTGTCCCTGCCACAAAAACACCAAGACTGGCAGGATCCCAAAGAAATGAGTATGTTCACACGGGCAGATATAGTTGTTGAAATAGTGTAATGGCTGTAATTTGTAAAAATAGTTCAATGCTGACATCAATTTTTAATTTGGGCGGGGGGGGGGGGGGGGGGGGATTTATTTCTCAAGCAAAGGCTTTAAATTCACTATGGGGTTGCTTTAGTTCATGAGACTCAAAATTTCTAAAATATTGAAGAAAAAACCTAAGGGTTGCGAAACTTTGCAAGAGCAGGCATTGCTTGTGGTTGGCAGGTGCTGATGAAAGATCCACCCATTTTCTTTTCTTTTTTATACATTGATGTCTGTTATCTTGGATATGTCATATAGTCTTTGGTTGTTTTTGCCGAGGGGGGGGGGGGGTTGTTGTTTTTAATCAAATGTTTTTTTAACCCTCAAATTGTAAAAAATGTAAGTTTGTTGTTGGGGTAGTCTTTCTGAATTTTTACACAGACAACAAGTGAAAGTACAAAGGAATCTTTTTTCTGCCACTGTAAACATTTCTACCAAAAATCCCAAGATCACCTTAGTTGTGGTTCATGGGAAATTTCAAATCAAATTTAAATATTCATATTGTATAGTTGTCCACACAACATGGGTTCTCCACAACTTTTCTTATCCTTTTTTAAAATAAGACTAGTTGGTAAATCTGATCTACTATTAATCAATATTTTCAAACCTATGCTGAAATCTACGGTGCTAAGATTCATACTCTAGATGTACGGGGTGAAGATCAGCCCACTTAATAATTGTTTTAACATTGATTTACCGGTTGGAACAATAATTATATATTTTCAGTATATAGATGCCAAAAAGAATTATATCTTATCTATCAATTGAAATATCTGTCTGTTTGTCTAACTGTCTCTCTGTGTATTGATTTATCTATTAATCTTTTCTGTCTATTTCTATATGGGCATAAAAATGACACAATCACATGTGAATTTTCTTTTCTTTTTCTTTTTTTCTTTCTTTCTTCTTTTGGTGAGGCGCTGTGATAAATTAATAGTTGGCTTAATTTCTTAATGTTTTCATTTCAGTCTCAAAACCAGCCATGAAGCGGCAGAGGGAGAAGAGCAAGAAAAAAGGTCTCATTCACATTGAGGCCACCTCAGGTGATTTTCCCACATATTTTTTTCTCCGAAATATCTTCAGACCTTTTCCGGTATTCATACAACAGCCAACATTTGTCTCTTTGCTTTGTCTCATACCAAGTATGAATATTGAAGCCCCATAGGAATAAAGTAATTTCCTTCAAGACTCTTGCCACCCATAGAGCGGGGCCTTATTTTTATAGGATGAAGTGGAATAGGTCATAATAATCACCTTCGGGACAGATGGCTAGTCTATCGCAGGTTTTGAATCCCAAGCTCTTGATGGTACCCATTTACACCTGGATCGAGTGTGGTGAAAATGCATGTTAAGTGTCTTTCCCAAGGGCCACAACATCGGACCTAGCGTTGCTAATATTTGAACACAGGATGTCATGGTCTCAAGTCAGGCAACCTTCTTACTAGGTCACCAGCATTATTCCGTAGGAACAAAGACAAGACAAATACATAGGAATAAACAGAATAATCTTTTGGCACCAGATAGAATCAAACCCGTAACCTCCCCGTCGGCACATGTCACTCGTCATGAAAAGGATGCGCACTACCAACCATGCTAGACGACCTTTTTTAATGAAATTCCTTTTTTTAGCATGATTGGTAGATCGCTTTCTTTTCATAGCAAGACAATGGGTGCAGACACAGAGGTTATGGGTTTGATTCTATCAGGTGCTTTAAGATATCTTTGTGTTTGTCTGATCTTTGTTCTTAACAGGCTTCAATGCTTATTTCATGTCCTTTTTCACCAATCAGGCCATGCCCCTTGCCTCAGTGTTTGTTTTTAAACCAAGTATATTGGACGCACGTCTCTGTTAGGCCACCTCACTCGACTGCCTGACGTCAGCACACCCAACTCGGTCCAATTTACTCGCAGCAATATTTTTGGACATTTTTGTTTTTGCAGGGAGTAGCTCTATTTTGGTTTTACTCTGTGCGGTACCACTGTCAATACTGCTCTTATGGAATGAAAGCTTGGTTTAATTACTGTAGTCAAAATCTTGAGTTCAAATTTAGCTGAAGATGTGTTTTAAAATTGAGCTTTTGAAATCACGGGAAAGAGTTGAAATCAGATCGAAAATGGGGAATAAAAGCTAAAAGAAGCCCTTGTGTAAGAAAACAATGAACTACAGTGTAATAATTTATACAAAATAATTAAATTTGAAGTAGAAAACTAACAGATTAATGAAAGAAACAAGAAAGTTAAGAATCACACCTTGAAATGAAATTAAACAGAAAATCATAAATATGAAAATGTTGCCCGCAATATCATTTTCAGAAAATTGAAAGTCTTCTACAAATTTTATATTATTATTGTTGTATGAAATGTATTATTCTATTATGGCAGGTCTAGTGTAGATCTAGTATCTAGATTGCTTTTTACTATTATCGATTAGAAAAACAGCAAATTAATAACAAGGTGTTTGAAAGGAATTTCACCTACGTCTAGCATGGTGCATTTAAAAGTACAACTATGCAGCGGCATACCTCGTCATTGGGTAATTTTACATTTCCATCGATTGGACCAAGTTGGGTGTGCTGGCGTCGGATGGACTGAGTTGGGCGGCCGGACTGAGATGCGCATCCTACAAGTGTGTAAACTTTAGTAGTGATATTATTTACTCTCTATACTTACACCTAGTTTGTTTACATTCATAATCAGTGTAAAAATGCATCGCCATTAAGCTATAGGTGTTGTAAAACATTGTATGTTATAAATTAATCATCACTTGTTGCTATGTCTGTTGGTAGGTCTTACTTCTTTCCTTTCACTCTTCCACTTATCTTTCCTTTTGTTGTTTTCTCAAATTTACCACGATAGGGTAAAGTTAAATGTAAATATCACGATAACAAAAATATGTTCTGTCTATGTTACATATTGAGGGTTTTAATTGCAGGAAGCAATGAGGAGAGTTCTGAAGTAGAGGGAGAGAATTCTGAGGTAGACAAAAGTGCCACGAAAGAATTCAATATGAACACTAGCATTCTTTTTGGCGAGGGTGAAATGGACGACTCAAGTTTTGAATGGTGCAGAGCCACAAGAACACTAGAGGACAACACAGACGTAAGTTATGATTTCTAGTTAAGTTCTTTCAAGGTAGTTACGGCCCATAGAATTGGAGCTTATCCCAGTTTCAATAGTGTGAAGTGGAATAGGTGATAATAATCGCCTCCTGGTCAGGACGCTAGTCTGACACAGGTTTTACTCCCAGGCTAGTGCTTGTACCCATTTGCAGGTGGGTAGAGTGGAGAAAATACGTATTAAGTGTCTTTTCCAAGGAACACGATGTCAGACCTAGCTTTGCTAGGATTTGAACCCTTCTCCGAAACCTCTTATCCCAAGTCTTGCAGCATAACCGCTCAGCCATCAACACCAGTAAACTGGTCAATTATAATCTCTATATATATATGCAAATGAAGGCGTCCGAAAGAACTTCCTTGCAATCCTCTCTCTGTCTCTCTTCATCTTTGTCTGTGGACAGTTAGAGGGGTTCTGTGGTCTACTTCTTTCTTTTCACTCTTTCACTTTTCTTTCCTCTTACTGTTTTCCTCTTGGTTCACCCTGAGATGACCATAAATGGTTGATGGGGGTAAATTTCAATGAAATGCACAGACAAATGCTCTCTCTTTCTCTCTCTCTCTCTCTCTCTCTCTCTCTTCTTTCTCTCTCTCTCTCTCTCTCTCTCTCTCTCTCTCTCTCTCTCTCTCTCTCTCTCTCTCTCTCTCTCTCTCTCTCTCTCTCTCCCTCTCTCCCTCCCTCTCTCTCTCTCTCTCCCCCTCTCTCTCTCTCTCTCTCTCTCTCTCTCTCTCTCTCTCTCTCTCTCTCTCTCCCTCTCCCTCTCCCCCCCTCTCTCTCTCTCTCTCTCTCTCTCTCTCTCTCTCTCTCTCTCTTCTCTCTCTCTCTCTCTCTCTCTCTTCTCATCTCAATCTTTCTATCCATTTATCATTTATGTGTTTACCTATCTATCACCTCTATGTTTTACATTATGAGAACAAAAACGGAAACCATACTTGAGATGTATACATGAAAGGACTCAAGTTTGAAAACAAGCACTAGTTGTCTCGACAGACCAAGAGCTGTCTCACTTGGACATAAACCTGTCTGCTAAGATTATGCCGGTCCTTTTCACCATAGACTAATATGTTTTAATTCTTTTCCCTTCAGCTTTGTAATTTACGCATCAAATGTTTTAACAATGGCATTTGACTGACTGTGTGTTTGTGTGTGATAGAGAGAGTGACGGAAGGAGATAATGTTTTGTTCTTGTTTATCTCTCGGAGAAATCAAATTTTGTTGGTTTTATCTTCTAAGGATTTAAATATGGGCACCATTCCTGTGGAGGCATTTCGCATTCGTCACAAACTGAATCATGGCAATGGGTTGACCGCCATTGAGATTGGTGATGCTGATCGCCACCCTAGCTCTTTGATTGAAAACAGATTGTCATCACAAAGAGGAAAGGATGGTTCGACATGTGACACTGATCGTCGGCAAAGTTCTTACGTTGAAAACAGTTTGCCTTTCCAGGTTTCAAGGGAGCGGTCAGAATCTATTGAGCCCACTCTCGTCATCAAGGACTCGACTACGCCAGAGCCCACAATTTTCTCCGACATTGTGGCTGACATGATTAGATGCTATGCTGAGGAGGTAAATCATCCTTGTATATATACATACAAGAGTATAGATTTGTAAACAAAAGTAGGAGCCAGTATTTAATATTTTACTTGTTCCTGGCAAATAATTTGAGGAGGTGAAGCTATGTGGGATTAAAAATATTTCTCTTCAGAAGCTTAACATATAGTCTTCTTTTGAAGAGAATGTTAAATGTGTAATTTTATTGATTCATAAGAACTATCAATCATTTTCCATGCCATATTTCTTTTAATGAGATCCAAATTCATGTCTCACATGATTTTTAAAGAAAAGAAATACTATTTAAAGTTTATTTCATTTTTACTGTAAATCATTTTCTGTCACTTTTATAATAACTGTTAAAAAGATGTGCTGAGCATTGTAGCACATATTCTCAATTTACAGAATTCTAACTTTGTTGGAATTTCCCTTTTATTTTGGAATTAAGTGCTGTTCAATTTTGATTCAGCTACAAAATGTGCATTTTTACGAGGCACCCCAAAGCGTGCCTTATGTTGGCTGTATGTATTTTAATGGTGACTAGTGAATCATTCAAATGTATTCTCAGAGCATGCATCTGATATTATTTCAGGGTGATGTTCAAACTGTGGTGACTATGCTGATAGTGTTGGGCGAGTTCATTCAACCTCACCTAGATGTGGCTTATCAAGAGAGCTGGTTTTTGGCTTATATTGGTATGTATAAAAAAACTTTTACAATTTCATCGGCATAAACTTCCCGATATACACATTGTCCTTCCAGTTTTTTTTTTATCAAATTGTTTACTTTTTTATTTTACAATTTTATTTTTGTGATTTCATATCAAAGATAATTAAAAGTTTTTGTTATTAAAACACCATCATGAACAGATTTTATTTGTGCCAAAATGTCAGCTAATAACAATGGTTTCACCTTGCTCAAGTTTTGACTTATAGGAAACATCATGGTTGTGTATATGGAAAAAGAGATCACAATTAATTGTGGATGTTTACTCACTCAACCCTATCGTTTGACTTCCGCCACAGTTCAGCCTGAATGACGATAATATCAGAATGGGATTTACCTCAGCCCTGGGAAAATCTGTTGAATGAAATGAAACATAGCAATACACAGAATGAAAGATGACCTCTTACTTCAACCCTTTTATATAAAACACCTTAGCTCTGGGAAAATCTGTTGAATGAAATGAAACATAGCAATACACAGAATGAAAGATGACCTCTTACTTCAACCCTTTTATATAAAACACCTCAGCCCTGGGAAAATCTGTTGAATGAAATGAAACATAGCAATACACAGAATGAAAGATGACCTCTTACTTCAACCCTTTTATATAAAACACCTCAGCCCTGGCAAAATCTGTTGAATGAAATGAAACATAGCAATACACAGAATGAAAGATGACCTCTTACTTCAACCCTTTTATATAAAACACTTTGGAGACGAGTGTTTCTACCTCTGATATTTGGCAAAATTATTTTGTCTTGTTTTTCTGTCCAGATTTACTCAGTCAGTTTAGACAGTGGACTGTGGCCAATTCCATCATCAAACAGTCAAAGTTGATGGGAGTTAAATTCTTGAACCAAGAGTCCACAGTCTATCACACAAGTTGTGCCAAATGTTCTCGTCCCTTGAAAGAGTTTCTTGGTTGTGTGATAAATGCAAGCATGTCACAAATCTCTGTAGTATATGGTAAGTGGACTCTTACCCTCCTTCTTATGTTGCAAGCTCACATGTTATGTTCTTTCTCTCTTCACTTCAATCCCATACACTTGATCTTGAACTTTTTTGTCATTGTTATTTATTTCTTCTTTACAACTACAGAGGCAAGTTAACAACTTCTTAATCTGAAAATAGACTTTGAATAAAATGCAGTAGAAAATCATTTTACCTTCAGTTATCACTAGATTAGGGAAAATTTTAAGTTTTGCTTTTTAAAGCTTGAAATTTTGTTATGAGATAAGGGAGAATAATAAGATTTTGTGCTTTTTTAAACATAAAATCTGTCTCATTATTTGTTTTTTTTGTTTGTTTCATTACACAATGCTAAACATATCAAGGGACAGGGAATAATGTTTTTCTCTCCATTTCTACATTTTTTCCAGCCATAATCCTGTGAAAGGTCTGATGGTGTGGTGTCAGGGCTGTTTGCATGGTGGACACATAGGGCACATCCAGGAGTGGTTGTCCTTTAGCAACTTGTGTCCTGCTGGCTGTGGACACCAATGTGAATTCACCTGAAATATGTCATAATATTATGTATATATTTATAGACATGTTTCGTCACAGTGCTATCATAATGGGTTAAGTCAGGCTTTAGACAAAATGAAACTGATCCACCAAGCCATTCCTAATGCAGTGGTACGAATCCCTCCATTTTAATGAGAAGCAAACGTGCTAGTAAAGTTTCAAGAAATAGTAAACAAGTGGTTAAGGCCTAAGCATTTTCATGTCGTTTCCTTTACTATTTAAACACAAAAAATGGCCAAAGTTATAAGCATAGGCCTAGTGCAACGTAATAAAGCCTGCATGCTGCTTTCTTTCAACTTTCTGAAAACCATGAAAGATGATTCAGGCCACTATGGTAGCACTTTGACGTTATATTTTACACATGATGTCTAGGATCAGTATTTGGTGCTTTAAGCCTCCAGTGGTTTATAATATTGTGCACATCGCTGACAATACGTGAAGATTATCACAGAGGGGATGGAAATGAGCGACAGAGGTGAGGAGAAACTGCGTAGTATGTGTAACATTTGCTCAGGGAGTATGATAGATAAGAGGGCAGTGAAGTGAGTGAAAGGGTCAGACAAGAGAAACTGAAGGATGAAGACGATTAGGTTTTCAAATGAAATATTTTTTTCTGACAAGATTAAGGGAAAGAGAGAGAGAGACTAAGGTTTTGTGAGATATCGGGGAGAGAGAGATATGGAGATGTCAATGCAAAACATTAAAATGAATCAAAATTGTGTGAGAGAAAAATAACTTAATTTATTCCTTCTCAAGCTCTTTTGGATAATTTTCTCCAATGGTCATTTTCTGACATGCGGTTTACAACAAAGATTGCTACATATTCCAGCTTGCTCACTTACTTACTTACTGCCCATCATGCCAGTTTGCATGTAGGGCATCGATGAAGGATCTCCATCTTTCTATTTCCATGGCAAGCTTCTTTAGAGAATTTCAGGTTTGGCCCCTTGCCCTTTATCTCAGTCTCCACTGTTCGCCTTCATGTTGTCTTTAGCCTACAATGTCTCCTTTTCCCTACTAGGGTCCAGTGTAGTGCAGTCTTGGTGATGTTCCTTTCTTCTTTCTTCAAGTCATGTCCTATCGATCCCCATCTTCTCTGAAGAAGGATGTCGTGCATATGTTCTATTTTGCATTCTTGGAGAAGATTCTCGTTTGTCTGTCATCCTCCGGCATTCAGATCCATATAGCAGAGTTGATACAACTTTGGTAAATGTTTAGTTGTGTTTTGACATTATATCTTTTTGTTTTCCATACATTGTAAAGTAGTTTGTGGTTAAGTTAGTATCCAGTTTCGCTCTGCAGGTCATCTGCCCTGATAAAAGGTATGATTTAGTCTGATGATGAGTTCATGACATTAAGACAAAAGTTTGTAAGTCCTTAAAAGTCAATAATAAAAGAACTGATTTAGCATTGGGATTACCAGCCACCATCACTGTTAGAAAGTGTGTCAATTCATTTTTAAACCTGGCCAGCACTTCTCTTTACTATATTAATAATAATAATAATAATAATAATAATAATAATAATAATAATAATAATAATAATAATAACAATAATAATGATAATAATAACAATAATAATAATAATGATAATGACAATACTTTATTCATGCAAGGAAATATTATGTAAATTCGTGCAGAGAGGAGACGGTAGGTTGTTGAGTAATGCAAAGCACACCTCACCAGAAACAGTGATATCCATAGATACACAGGCAGTATCAGGCTTGAGAATATGTTGTGACATAATTCTGTTAATTTGATCTGTTGTCTCATCCAGGGGTGAAAGTTTGACACACTCTGAGAGCCAGTTGTAATTAGGTATGTCGACATAAGAGATAGGAAATACATCTTCCATAAGCTGACCATCAGACTCCACAATTGGGCCAAGGCTGTTAAGCTGAATAACATTTGGTTCTTTTGTCAGTAGAAATGTGCCATGGCCAACCTCTAAGAGTTTTTCTTGAATACCTCTACATACGGGCCGCTGCATGTTCTGACGTGCATATTTGTCGTAAGGTGGAGCACCCTTGTTGCAGACCATAATGCAGATTTCTTGATAATTACGTTCACAATATTTGCTCTGATGTCACATAGAGCTGCATCAAGGTCTTTGATCACTTTTCTGTGAAGCATAGGTGCTTCACCTACAACCAGGTTGATGCATCAGAGATAAGCTTGCTCAATGAGGTTCTCTTTTTGATTGAACAAATTGGTCTGTCGTGATGGGTGACATTTAATGGGACTATGAATATGCAGTGCACAGTCCTATCTCCAGGAAGAAGAGATTTGGCGAGTCCACTACCGGTAGCTATAACAATTTGTCCTTTAGAGTTTTCAAAACGATCGTCTTACCACATCCACATAGAGTATCCAGGAAAAACAGGCCGCCTTACTGGGTGTCCATGGCAGTTGATATGGCATGGAATGCATGCAATCGATCTTTTGTAAATTTGGCAATGTGGTGGTTTATAGCAAAGGCACATTGTTTATTGATATCATATGAGATTTCTCTTGTGTATGCAGAGCAAAGTGTAAGGGCAGGTTCTCTCTTTTTCTGCGCCTTTTCAGAAATGTTTTTTGACTTGACATAGTCACTTTGTTAAATCCACTTATCTCCCCGCTGACGTACTACACAAGAGGATGTCTGTCCACTCTTTACTCCAAACATTTTTTCTCGTTGTGGCAGCAAATACTGGTCCAGCATTGAATCTTGCGATGGCAGCCTTGATACTAAACTGTACTCTCCTCTTGGGAGCAAATTTTGTTTTACTACACTTGTTCCAAATAGAATTGTGCACACTTTTATTTGCGTTTTGTGTACCGCCAACTTCTCATCTTTTGAGGAGGTTCATGTCTGAGAGTGGAGTATAAACTGGATGTAATAAATTGTAATCCAGAGGGGTGTGGACGAGGTCTTTATGAGAACCAGTGTCTTGTTCTTTAGCTATAGCCGCTTGAAAGAAACATCAAGAGTCTTGACCAAGTGGACAATGATGGTGTTGTGGGTCATCATCTATAGAATAACAATGAGTTAAATTCATTGCAAAATTCTCTTCGATGAGCATTATTTTATTTTATCCAGTCTCATGTAGAAGCGCAGGTTTGACAAAAATCACTCATAGCGTGGCAATCAAGTACTAGCCCTGTCAAAGTGTCACTTACACACCCTACCCCTATGTGAAATTTATGACCTCGTGTGAGCCATGATAGCTAGCACTATTGTCTTAAAGACTGTCACTGTCAATTGGCAAATGATTGCGGCTCGAGTATTCTCTACTTGCTTTCAACGGCTTCACTAAAACATCTATCCCCAAAATTTTCCTGTTCTTTGTACATCTTCTGAGATTTTATTTCAAAGGTTTATTGATGTGATGCTGGCATCTCCAGATGTTCACAGAAATTTCTAAATGTATATGGACCTATACCATACAAATTAGAGGCCAGCACAACAGCTTTATTTACTGTGAAGGCCTTCATTCCCCTCTTCCCACTTGTCTCTTCTTGTGCGGACATGAACGCTGTCACAATAATTTTCTTACACACATTACAGAACACCTCCAAAATAGACTCATCCCCTTACTTTTCATCCTGCTAACTCTCACGTTAAATTTTTTCCTGCCAACATACATTACGAGGGAGCTGTGAAACTATATTGTCAATTTGAGAAATGATTGTTCAATCGACACTGCCGACTGCTTCCTCGTGTTCAAAGTAACAGACTTCTTTCTTTGATCGCGTACTTTTGTGGTTGAGGGATCCACGGTGGACGGTCCAGCGGCGAGTATTACATCAGGGAAAGACTGATCCTGCAAAAGGGGAAGATGTAGAGGCGGGAAGGGCACTTGGAGCAAGGTCATTATGAGTGCAAGTCTCAGGGATGGAATGCACATAGGTCCTGTCATCTTGCTGACGCTCTAACATGTATCAGGAATTTCATGGTGACGGAGCCCTACATTTTGAAGACGAGCAGTAATGTCACGCTCCATTGCTTCCCATCGAGTAGCAACTAACAAACTCTATAGGCCTAGAGTCAGCATTTATGTTGGGTGGTAAATTTATAGGACCACAATCAGAATCATCAACGGAGGTGTCTACAGGTCTATAAGTTTTATCCCAGCCATTTGTTAGATTTAGATCAATATTTTCATCACCTGAATCTGAAGGATGACACGCCCCCTTGTTTGATCAGCTGTGGCTGTAGATCTACTACTGTTGTTTTCCTCTTCATCACTAGATTCTATACACCTAGATTGTCACCATCAATTCCTCATCACTTACTGATTCTAAATCACTATCAGCATAATCAGCATCATTGTCGACGTCTAATTCAGAAAATTCATCAAAGGTGTTAAGAACCTCAGCTCTTGTAAACAATCATTTACTACTTTTAAATCTAGAGCTTCCGGGTTCTGGTTGAGAGCGTTTTCATCTTGATAAATCTTGATAACTAGTCAAAATAACAATACTCAAAACACGTTGACATGGACGCAGACATCTTTGTTTACATGGTAGGGAGTTAACTACCAGAGTTCATTCTGATTGGTTGAAATCTACTGCCTTTGCCCAAACGCTGATGCCCATGATTCACTGCGTGTCCTTCACCCGCTGAAGTGGTGCTACCGGAAATAGGCTTTTAAAAAAAGCGGTGTTACGGGCTCAAAGGGTTAAGAATTATATCTCCGTTCATGCTCCATTGCTGGTTGTCCGTCATCCCTGATGATCACTATTTTGAAGTCTCTGGTAGAAGCCTAAAAGGGGCTCTGGCGCATGAGGCATGAGTCTTTGAGTTTTGTTTCTGGCAGTAAGGATCTAGATTTTAATATTATAGACCTAGAATCTAGATTTGAACGCATTTGCACATTTATGCTACGATAACAAGACCTCATCAACTCCCCCCCCCTCCCCTCCCTACACACACACCTCATATTTACACTAAAGGAAGGAGAATGAAACCCCCATCAGAATCTGTAGATTTACACTCTTATTTTTAGGAATATATTTAGAATCTGTTTTAGAGATTTTTAGATATATTTACCAATGAGATCTAGATGTATTTACCATGCATGGGTTTGTCTCAAGTTACAGTTTACTAAGGAAAAGAATGGCTGGTGATAAGGCCTGTCCCTCGAGGTGCAGAAGGCTAGATCCAAGCTGCTGATATAATCTAGATTTCTAATTCTTATTGATTTTACAAATAATTTGCAAAAAGCAATTGAAACACAGTAGTAATTGCATACATGTGACACATTCACTGACTATGACTTGATGAATGACTGCTTCTTTGCTTAAGAATCAACTTCAACAATTACCTCTCACAGAATCAACTTCAACAATTGGCTTATTGAACCCTCAAATAGATGGACTTGATTTTTCACAATCTCTTCCCAGAGCGACAACAATACAGTTTAAATGAGTATCATGTTATTATATTATCATTTTGACTTTTCACACCAAGGAGGGATATTCTCCATATTCCATTTATGAGTAGATAATCAATTGGTTTTTATCTTTTCTATTTGGTGAATACCATGTAATTTGGTGTATCTCTTTATAAGGGAACAGAGTTTAATCAATGACAAAATCGTTGGTGTTACAAAAGTCTAATACTCTTTTTCCATTGTCATTTTTTACACCACATCCTTCTCTTACCATGGCCCTTTCATTTGCACTATTGTTGCAACCAACCTTTGCTTTATGTCGCCCATAAAAACGTGTGTGTCATGCTTTGGTATTTTTACCAATTCAGCCGTTAATTGGTCATATCAATCATCTTAGTCTTCACTTCTACTATCGTTTTTGGGGCTGTAACATTGGATAATATTAATGTTGACATGCTGTTCCTTTCATTGTAATCTTCATCATTCTGTTGTTAATGGGTTTCCATTCCATCAAATTTTATTCTTCCCCTTTTTTCAGTATAATCGCTACATCCTCTGAGTAAGTAAAGAACAATTTCGCCTGAGTTTGTTTGGTTTATTTCCAACTCTTGCCTACCTACTTTGACTGATGCTTAGGATTTCTAAATTTCCGATGTTATTTGTGCTAATTTACCGATGCTGTTCATGATTCTAACATTCCAGAATCCTAATTTGGTCTTGGTTTTGGTTGCGAACAGAACTTCCTTGTTACTGGTAGCTTTCAGACGGCTTTTACTACTGCCGTTAATACAAGTATCTTTCGATGACTGAAAGTCTATTGCTCGCCCTTGTGCTATTCATTTTCTTCACTGCTGTTTCTGTAACATTGATGTTTTTCTAGGGTTGTGTTGTTAGCCCTACGCCTAACACCAAGATTTGGAGGGCCAGGATTTATTTTTGGAGGTTTATTCCTAGGCTCGCTGCTCTCCCGAGCTATAGAGTCCTGCCTACCCTTGGTTTGAGATTTGAGTTTCCTACTCCAAGTTGAAATGCTTTAACTCAATGAGGACGGGATATTTGAAAGGCGTTTAACCCTAGGAGACGCTTACTTTTATACACATATTAAAAGATCACTGTCTCTTTGTATGTAAAGATATTTTTCCTTCCAAATATTCAGTAGTTTATGGATAACATTGTGAAATTTGGCCTTGTGTATGAGTGTATTAACTATAATTATTTATTTTTCAATTTTGACTTATAAATTAAATGACACTAGCCATACGAACTGAAAACAGTTTTTTTTATTATATTGATTGAAAAAACAGTTATTTTTTTCGCTGGGGAATTAGAATGCGTGATGTCCTTTATATTCTTATTTGAATGAAAAGGTCAATCCCTTAGGTCTTGCATCAAAGTAAATGAATTATGTATTGAAATTCAACTTTGGGGACAAAGGCATGTAACATAATGCAAATAAAGAATACAAATTTCACTATACGGTAGTTTCTCATCGCCGCTTACAGTTTTTACCAATGAAATCAAATAATTAGCCTGTTTGACCGCCCACATCTGGTAGGTCCACAATCATGCAGCAATCTAAACGACGTAAACGTCCAGTGTGTCCACAATCAGTAAATGAGGTGACTGGCTTTACCTGCCGGGGATGAGGTTATGAAAGCGCCTCTATTCACCTGCCATTCATTTCACCATACCTGTTAAGGTATTTTCTGAGGCTGAATATTTTATATAAGTGAGGATATAATAAACATTGAATTATGATTTGTTGTACAACTGATTGATGATACTATTCATTGCGTCTAATCAGCTGCAAATTTGGTCATTCATTCCATTGTGAATAAATTAGAAACTACTGGAGGTTTTAAGTCCTGAAATCAAGTAAATGTCTTTCATGTTTTGTTTCCAATGTTAGAAAGTGGCTCATGCATTATAATGTTCATCAATCATCACTAGCAGATAAGGCAGCACTAGCTGTGTTGTTGTTTTTTTTACATTTGTTTGAATCAAAAGTATTTGTACCATCCATGTGTGTTTGATAATGCTTGACGTTCATTACATTTCATTTCAAATGAATGGGTGAGTAAACTGCATCCTGAGGAGGGCCTTGTCTGGAGATAAAGGAAGATGAAATCCTCTATGTTTATAGTATATAATGTACATGTATTTTCTTATTCATTGGAAACACACTATTTAAAGACTAAACATAGTTTTTGAGCCAGGTAAAGCAATAGCCAGCCTCTACAATGTATAATGCTGAATTAAAGTCACAATGTAGAACAAGGAAAAGAAGAAATAAAAGGAAGTCTATCCAGGACTTGTTTTTGGACCGTACATGTGAATTGTTGTGAGGAATCTAATAAAAGAAAATGATGTTTAAAGTTCTTTCAAAGCCATTCATTGTAAAAAGAACAACATACATCATTTCAATACATTGGTTTCCTGTTGAAGATGTAGAATAGTTATTTAAATTTACTATAAGAGAATAATAACAACAACAAAAATGTTGTGTTGAATAGACCATTAACAAGCACACTCTTTATCTCACTCAATCCTAGAGATAAGATTCCACCTTGTTGACTCTTCGGAGGTATTTTTACCTTTTTTTCTTTTTTAAGATTCACTGATCAGGAAGTGAAAAGACTAATGTTAATGAATTTCTATCAAGGAGAGCTCTTCTTTCATTCTGTGTATTGTTATGTTTTGATTTTTCCTGAGCGAAGAGAAATTTCATTCACATGTTATCGGCATTAGGCCTGAAGCATAGCGGAAGTCATACTCATACCAATAACATAATCAATGTCAGGGTTGAGTGAGTCAAGATGTGTAACATTAACACATTGTTCATTAACAACCAGGAGCAGTAGAGTCCAAACTTTCCAAACTTTTTTACTTACATTTTTATTCTTCTTGAAGAATGAAATTATCCTGGAATCTACCTTTCTAATTTTTACTCTGTGTAGATGCTTTCACTCTTTAAGGACCCTTTTTTTTTTAAAGGATAAAATCCTTTGAAGTGTCAATGCTATTTTACGGCAACTTACTTTTCTCGACGTAGATGCCCTTGATTGCCAGAAAACGATACATATACAAAGTCTATTTCTTTTCAATTATATATCGGACATTATCTTCAGTGTCATCAACATTTTCAAAACTGGAATGATGTTTGATTTTCGAATAATGATTGTCTCAAACGAGTCTCATTCTCAGCATATTATATAGGCATGAAAAGGTAATGAATAATGTATATATATCTATTCTTAATTTAAGTGCTCAAAACATGAGATGTGATTTTACTTATTTATGTCTTTTTGTCTGCTCAGGGACGTTTGTTTTCATTCAAGTCCCTGAAACATCAATCAACTTGATGCTGTATTCTTTTCTTATTTCTTTTTCTCATATCTACTTTCTTTTTTTTTGACATCTTCCCTTTATATTTTTCTAGGAACAAATGCAGTGTTTTGGAGGGGTTTTCTTTCAGGCTTTTGTAAAACAATGTTTTGCAGATTTGTAACTGAAAGCTCTATGAAGAGATTTAAACCAAGGATAAACAAAACACTAGATGAATATATCAGTAATCAACAGAAATGTCAAAAGAGGCAAATTGTCTTGTAAGCTTAAGAGCGGTAGTCTGCAAACGGACAAAAAATTATAAAATCATGGCCATGTGGCTTTTCTTTGCTTGAAAGGATTGGCCTTCTGAATCCTTTTCAGGTCATTTGAGGGCATTGTCATTTAAAGTCATGTGAATCAAAAGCCTGATTGAAGTCTGATTTTGGATTAAAGTCTAGAATAATCCTCTCACTTTTCTATGAAAGGGGAACACATTTTATTTTTAGAATCTGTTTAAGGTGTACAGTATATCTTTTTTTTTTAAAAAAGAAGTTTTTTCTTTCTCTTGTTAGGTATTTTACCATGTAAATTTGTACTTCACTGAGTTTGGTGTTTTCTAGTATAGAATTAGAAACAAAAACTTTCATTGGAAGAGATTATATCATGCCCATCGGATGTGTGTATCTTTCATAGGTCTAGTCATTATAATTTCTTCATATTCTTTCATATTTTTATTTATCAATGCTTCATTCATAGAACCTAATCAGTATGTGGAGTATTCAGCTGGATTGCATTTTGTGGATGAACTTATTTTGCTGTATGTGGAAGTAACTGAGAAGTAATTAAGGCATGCTTCTTTGTGTGTGTGTATGAATACATGTATTTTATGATATAATATTTAATATATGTTGTGGTCTTTGTGTGTCATGCATTTTTAAACGTTCAAACGACGGGAAACTGTATGAAAGACTGTCTTTTTATAAGTTTAAGTTTTCTGTATGGGTGCAATGGTTTTTCCTGTCCTTATTTTTAGTGTATTTTTTTCCATTTTTTAATTTCTTAGGATGGGGCAGGGATGGAGCAAGGGGTTGTTAATGATAAGTCTTTAACAATTGATGAATTTTAATATTATGTGACCTGATAATTTGCTTCTATAGTAGGATTATACTTTCTTCTCCTTACTCAGTAAAGGTGGCTTTGTTTGCCTAGTGGTTTGACTGCCAGATTTGGGGATTATGAGGTCCAGGATTTGAATCAGGGCAAAGCTAGGCCCGACATTGTGTTCCTATAGTAAGACACTTTACATGCATTTTCCCGCTCTACCCAGGTGCAAGTGCATACATTCAGTAGTTTGTTTGGAGTAAAAATCTGTGTCAGTCTAGCGTCCTTTTCTTCGTGCTACAAAAACTGGGATAATCTCCGGCTCTATGGGCTGTAATGCCTTGAAGGAACTTTGCTTACTCAGTAAAGCAATTGTAGTTTGACACAAGACTAGCTGAATTTCTTTACATTCCATATGTTTTTCAATATGTTTCATATTCAAATTGCTTTTACATGTAAATACAACAAATAAACATTTTCTATTCTCTGAGCTTTAAAGATTGGAAGCATATGATATCAAAGATCTATATAAATTGCATAAAAAATATCCCATCATCTAGAGTGAAATTACTTTTTAAATTCATTTCTTTGCTTGTATGCAACTTAAAAATTTTCAATGATAGTCATAGTCAATAGTGGTCTCAATAGATAAAACGGAATTGTACTGCAGTTGGCAGACAGTTAATGAAAATGAACATTAACTTCATTTTTTTATTTACCAAAAGCCTAAACTGAGAGGAAGAAGACTAGGCAAAACACAGAAAGCTTTGGGTTACAAACACTTCATCAGGGACAATAGCACAACGACATAACTTATACAGTCGACTACGCTCGTATTGACGTCCTAGGGGGAGCAAATAAAATATCACTACATCCTTAGTTCATTTCAATCGTTTGACTACAGATTCAGGTGATGTAAGGGCTATGTACAGTAGCTATAATGTCAAATAACTATGTCCCTTAGGTAATAGACGCTTGTGTGGTGTAGAAGGTAAATGATAAGCAAGCAAGCACAAATCTAGGCCTAGTAAAGGAGGCATTCTGTACTTGTACATTATTTAGATAGATCGTTAGTTTTATTTGGCACATTCTCTTGAACCAATCGTCAGGTCGAACTTTATATCGTGGAAAAAATCTATACATCCGTTGACTTTTCATTACAGGCTAGAGGACGGGGGGGGAGAAAAATTCACTTCACTTACAATCATCACGACGGATGTATTGAAGTCATTACGATCGTCAAATTTTCATAGAGGTTTAATGACATCAGTGCTGGTTCTAGGGAAAAGATAAATACATCCGAAGATCATTACAACCGGTTTCACTACGAGTGTGGAAGTAAAGTAAAGATCTCGAAGGGCGTTACGGTCCATAGAGCTGGAGCTTATCCAGCTTTCAATAGCGTGAGGCAGAACAAGAGACAATAATCATCTCCTGGCCAAGACACTAGTCTAACGCAGGTTTTTGCTCCCCAGCTAGTGCTTTTACCCATTTGCACCTGGGTAGAGTGGGGTAAATGCATGTGATATGTTTTCCCCAAAGAACACAACATCGGTCCTAGCTTTGCTAGGATTCAAAATCGGGACACCATGATCTCCAATCTGGCAGCCTAACCGCTCTTGTCACTGAAGAAGGACGCCCAATTTCTCTATCATGTCCGTTTTCCTTTTAAGCCTTTGGTTCTATTCCATCTTTCTTTTCTTTCTTTCTTTATCAGTTCCCTCTACCTTCCGGTGTATGGGTTAAGATGCCTGAAGTGATCTTTATCCAGACTGCCCTTTCCTGACATTTTCTGTTTCCTTCCATGAAAGTTAAATTTCTTTACTTTAATGCTTCTTTTATATCTTCTTCCCACTTTCTCCGAGGTCTGGCTTTTGGTCTTTTACCTTGGGTTTTAGTATTGTATACTGATTAGGTATTCTGCTGTCATTCATTCTGTTTACATGCCCAAACCATCTGAGTTGATTTATTTCTATCTGAGTTTTTATACCATTTGCTTTGGTTTGATCTCTTATTGTTGTGTTTCTGATTTTGTCTCTTTTAAGTTTTCCCTCCTATTCTTATTAGATATTTGATGTCAGCTGCCTGTACTCTACTGTATTCTCTACTGTCTAAGGTCCAGGTTTCACTGCCATAGAGGAAAGTAGGACAATAAACTGTGCTGTATATTGCCATTTTGTTTTTTGTCGCCAATTCTTGTTTACCTCTTAATGCCTTTCCTAGGTGGTTATATGTTGTCATTGCCTTCAACACATCCATCTTTCTCTTCATCAATAATAGTACCGGTAGTCTGTCTCATTTAATTAGCAGATAGTTTGGCCATATTTACCTTGGTAGCCTTACGGTTAGACTGTCAGGATTGTAAGGTGCTGGGTTTGATTCCTGGCCATGCATGGTGTTTGACTGGTAGGTGCTACTTCTTTTCTTTCATTCTTTCACAACTTGTCTTTTTTTCATCTTGTTGTTTCCTCTTAATTCATCATGAGATCACCGCTCGTGGTGGACAGGGTAGGATAGATTCCAAAGAAACAAACAAACCTAGGCTAGCCACAGTTTGAACCAATATCATAACAAATTCGCACACCACCAAAGGTGTCACAACGCCCCCAAATATAGCAGCTACTACTGGCAAATGTACTCACCATAACATTTAACAAAAAAGTTCATCTGATTCATTTCTGTGCCATTCTTATGTATATACATGGTTGCTGTGACTGTGAGTGATAGCTTAAGTTGTCTTGATTTTTTTTTTTTGAACTGAATAAATTACGTTTGATTGTGTTTATGAACAAGTTGACCATTTTGTTTGATAGAGAAAACTTTTTGTACCCTGCCTTCCATGAACCTGACTTCCAAACACAGTGATTAAAAATAAAATAATTTCACTTTCATGTGAATTCAAAAAATTAGTCATATATGTATGTGTTTTGTTGTTTGTTTTTGTTATTTTTTGTTACCTATATCAGTTAGAACGGAACGTAAATGGTAAATATGAAGATACAACATTAACTACAACTGCAAAGCCACTGAAAATCAGATAGGTTTTTTTGTTGTTAACATCTACAAATGGTAGGAAGGAAGAATCAAATGCCTGTCATTGTCAATCCAGGAGGCTCCGTAGAACTGACAATGTGTACTGACCTTGTACACTGGAGTAGTTGATTTGATGTGATTTTATACACATCCACAACTAAGGATCCAGACAGAGTGCATTCACGGATGATACAACTTTACACTACTTCCTCGAGGATGTTACAAAAAATCTATGTAATCATTGTAAGAGAGCGGAGTGCATCCTACAAACAACAGTTTGAAGGTTCACGTTGTAACCTCCTTTTCCACACACGGAAGGAAATGTGATTTGGTTTTACCGTTGCACTAAAATCTCGTCCTCGGTTATTCCATGCAGGATGAAGGCAAGGGTGGAGGGCGATGCTTTTTATTCACAGGTGTATTTTTTTTTTTCAAATTCATTAATTCTGTAATCATTTTTGTAATTTTAAGGGAAAATAGACGCAGAATGATATGAAACACTAATATTTTTGTTCTATATTCAACGGAATAAAAAACAAAATTCTACCTATTTTCCGACTGATTCAATGTCATTGACATGGACACACCTCGCAAGGAATGGCGTGACAATTTCAATGATAATCAGTACATGCGAAGTACACACTGTATGAGAATGGCTCATGAACCCACTCTGCTTGAAATTTCACATCACATCCGTGTCACGGTAGAAACCACATAAAGTTGGAAGTGGTGTGAAGTGTGAGTGAGGATCTACTCTGTCTGGACCCTAAGGTGATCTTGTGGTTTTTGGTAGGATTTAACTTGCTTAGACTGCCCTGTTAACACTAACAGTCAAGGAATCTATAACTTTCACAGAGTGTTGTAATATGCAAAAGGCACCTCCTTTTTGTAGTCCTTCAATGAGAGACCATGGGGTCTGGACCAAGAAGTATGGGGGGGGGGGGGGGGGTGTTCACCCCAAAAAACTTAGAAAACTTTTTAATCAGACTGACTTCCTGATTTTCTGGTTGAGAGGCCGACATCTTGCCTCTTGACCATCGTGTCCCCAACATCCGTGGTATCAATCATTAACAGCTGATGGTGAAGGCAGAAGGGAGTTTGCAGGCTCTGAGCTAATTTACTATCTTGTCTCTGGGCAAGTGTGATTGTATCTTGTGGTTGAACTTATGGAAAGGGGACTCGGTAATCCAGAGGCAAGGTGTCGGCCTCGCAACCAAAAGGTAGTGGATTCGAGCCTCCCTAACGGTTTAAAAATGTTCTCACGTTTTTTCTATCAAAATCTACCCCTCCCTGGTCCAGGTAGGTGGATCGACGCTTAGTCCCATCGGACTTGGACGATAAAGGAGGTCCCGTGTGCAGATCCTTTGGCTGTTTACAGGGCAGTCCGGGCAAAACTAAAAATCCTATCGAAACTCCGAGATCACCATAGTTGTAAGTAAAGTTCCTTCAAGGCGCTGAAAGCCCATAGAGCCAGAGCTTATCCCGGTTTCTATAGCGTGAAGTGGAACAGGTGACAATAATCATCTTTTGGCCAGGATGTTAGTCTGACGCATGTGTTTAATCTCAAGCTAGTGCTGGTACCCATTTGCACCTGGGTAGAGTGGGGTAAATGCGCGTGTGAAGTGTCTTTCCAAAGGAACACGCCGCCGTATCTGGCTTTGCTAGGATTCAAACTCGGGACCTCATGATCCCCAGTCCGGCAGCCCTAACCGCTCGGCCACCGCCACCACCACCATGGTTGTGGATGTGGGGGAATCAAATCAAACAAACAAATCAAATCAAACAAGAATTTATGGAAGGAGGCATGGAATGATGTGCCTATGAGATGACAGAACACTTTTTAAATGTCTTATTTATGTGATAAGGAATATTTCATGATAATGATAAATAAGATTTAGGGAGGGGGCGAAGCAAATAACACTAACACAATATGAGTTGAAATTATTTTTTATTATTTGCATTCATTTTCTTGTAAATCATTCATCAAAAAGAAAGAGAAAAAAAGCTGTCAACATGTACACCAAACAGGGTGCTTGGCAATTTTTAAAAAATGTCATTCATACAGTCAATCACCGTAAAATGTAAAAATTAATAACGTGAGTGGAGTTTTCTAATTCCAGCATACACTGTATTGCCTGTAGATAGTTTTGAGAGCTGAAGAAATTTCCAAAGAAAACAAACTTAACGATTATATATTTATATAAAGTTTAAAATAAAAACGTTCCTTCCATGACTGTAATGGCTCATAGAACTGAAGATTATCCCTGGTTTGAATAGCCTGAAATGATAACATAATATATATTGTCACACACACCCCCCCCCCCCCCCCCCGCCCCCTTGACAAGAGGGCAGGTTGTCATAGATTTTCCTATCCAGCTGATGTTGGTACCCATTTTCCATTTGCCAGAGTCAAGCGAGGAAATGTGGTTGAGCGTCCTTCCCAAGAAATACAATGTCAGATCTAGCATTGTCAGGATTCAAACCCAGGACCTTGTGATTGCAAACTTGGCAGCCCAAGTACTAGGTTACCCAAGACACTTAACATTGACATCAAATGTTCGAAACGAGATCAAGATTGCTCATATGATACTGGTTGAAACAGTATTTTTTCTTAGGTATATATTACTTTTGCTTCATGAAATTCGGTTACTCTTATCATTATGTGCTGCTGGATAGAAACTTTCCCATAATTTTGGAATGTGTAAATGGAGTAGATTTAAGGAAGGCCAAAGTAAAAGAAATTAAAAATACATAAAAAAAGAAAGAGAAGAGATTAATTAAATAGGAATGAAAAACCATCAAATACATGTGTTCGATTGTACAACAGAATGCCATTTTCTTCATATTTTTGTTCTAGAATCATTACTGTTATTTGTTCACTGCTCTTCCATTGAAAAAGACAGTTCATTATGTAGGCCTGGCTAATTTTAAAACATTCAAATGTAGGAAGACAACAAAATAAATGTAAAGCTTTTAATGCATGTACACAGAAAACCAAGAGAAGCAGACGTAAAAATATAGATCAATAGCAGTGCAATCATTTGAAAATGTTGTTATTCTCGTAGAGTATCAGTAATAATTTCATTGAACATTATCGTCATGTACATTTGATAAAGAAGAAAAAGAAGAAAAGATACCCAATATGAAAATACAAACACACACACACACATACATAGACTCACAATCATGTATTAGGACATCTTGCACAGATAAGAGGGCAAAATAAAATAAATTTAAAGCTATTACGTGACGTATTGTTAATATGCTTATATACAGAAAATCAGAAGAGATGAAGACTGTAGTATATGAATAATGTAAAAGACCATAATAGCTGTACTCACAAATATCTGATTCATGTGTTGTGTGTTCAGCAAAGTCCATACAATTTTATTGTTAGCAAAGTTTAAAAATAAAAGCAGTTTCTTTTATAAACCCTTGCGTAGACATAGGCATGTCAAAATAAAGGAAATCCATAAACTTTAGAAAGTTTTATACATATTATGCATTTAAGAAAACAGGATGAAAAATAGAAATACTACAGTTATATAACTAACTGTAAGAGCATAGTTTTCAATTTATTATCATAAAATATATTCAAGACATGGAAACTAAATGAAAGCTAATTTAAAGTTATTAATCATAGGTGTATAAAAAAGCAGAGGAGATCAAAATATTACAATTATAGAATTGATTGCAGTAATATAAAATTATTCTTGTGTATCGTCTTCTTTTTTATAATCAGAGCATCAAAAGGTGCAAAATTTTGCATAGATGAAGTGATTCATTGGTGTGAAATTAAACTAAGGGGAAAATATGTTGAGGAAGTATGTATGTTATAGAAGTCTACAATCTCCCAGGGTCTAAAAGGATATCTTAAACTTAAACAGTAAACAGGACTGTACAGTTTCATGTTCTCTTAGGATACCTTAAAGACCTGCAATTTCATCCCACTCATAAAGCATGTTTTAATGACTAGAACGCAATGCTAGTTTATTTATTGCACTTCTTCAGTATAAAAGATAAAAGATAAAGGATAAAGATGGATTTATAGTCTGTATCCTCGCACAAGTGCAGGCTCACCGACTGTACATCATTTATCTGCCACTTCCCAGCAGGCCATTTTTTCATTCAAAGCCCTTCTCAACTCCCAGGAGAGCATACAGCACACAAGCCTGTTAGGCTTTTCGTACTAACATTCTGACAAGATCTTTCTCTACCTATAGCTGGGTACTCATTCACACCTGAGTCAAGTGAGAAAAATAGAGTGAAGTACCTTTCCTAAGAGTACAACATTATGAGAAAAAAAACCTGTGGCAGCTGTGGGACTTGAACCGGTGTCGTCGTGATTACAACATCACAACACTATTGTTCAGCTACAACGCCTCTGATCATGAAAAATAAAGAAATAAATTTACTGAAACCGAAACAGTGGCTCAACTATGAACCTAAAAAAGAATTTAAAAATCGTAAATAATTGTACATTAAAATTGAATTGCACATTTGAATAAGGTTGCATTTGAAAGACGAAAATTGACAAACATGGTTAAATAAATAAGACAGGCTGATTTTGATTGATAGAGAGGGCATTTAACATTCACAACAAAACTCGGCATTTCTTGGTTCATAAAATTTGTGATCCTGGTCACCTTTGATCATAGCATAATAACAATAATAACAAATAATATCCATGTACATGTAACATATTTTAATATAATGAAACTAATGGCATATTTCAAGTTGTTGCCACTTGTCATTGTCAGGTTCAACGACACTTAAACAATAGATATTCAAGTAAAGTCAAAACTGACAACCTTGAATATAAAATAAAATATTGATTAAGCATCATATCATTTAGTCACTAGAATAACACAAACTCAAACAGTATACAATTACTTAATCTTATGATAATGCTTAACTTGTCTATAGCGCTATATCTCGCTGTTCTTGGTTCTGTGACACTATTTCGGTCACTAGTCATTTAATAATCAACAGCCCCAAAATCCGAGTTAGTCGTACAAGGTGACTACACAGCTGAATTGGGGGGGGGGGGGGGGGGGGAGCAGATAGGAGAAATCAAAGGGGAATAAAAAAGAAAAGAAAAAGAGAAGACCTGAGAATAGGAGATATAGATTTAGAAACAGAGAAAGGAGAGAAAGAAAGAATGAGAGAGAGGTGTGTATATTCGAATGGAGAAGTGAACAAAAGATTAAGACTAGGACAAGAGAAAGAAATGACAGAGAAAGGATAAAAGGAAGTATCAAAAGGTGAAAAATATTTTTAAAAAGGTGTGAAAAGTATACACATGCGTTAGAATTAAACACTAGCAACTAGCTCATGCATGTAAGTAAGGGCACAGCAAAGCTGTCTTCTTTCTATTATACTCCTCAGTCTCTGCTAGAATGTGTATTGATTGATGAGAGTGGGGTGCCTGTGTGTGTGGGAAGCGAAAGTGGGGGGGGGGGGGGGGGGCGGCGAGAGGGCGGTTCGAGGAAATTGGAGGGGGGGGGGGCACATGTCCTGCTGTGCATCATCGAAGGAGGTATTATCACAAGTCTCTAATTCGTTGATGATATTATTAATGAACAAGAATAAAACAAAGAAAGACTGGTAAAGCTAGATCACCCCTTGAATGAAACCTTGACCAACTACTAAGTAGAGATCAAGCGATAAAATAAAACTGCAATAGGTCAATAACTCATGAAAAGGAATATGAAATTAGGAAAGGCCTTATAGAGAAAACAGGACAGAACAGAGAAATTTTCGGGTGGCTTTCTCTCCTTTCTCTGTTTCTAAATCTATATCTCCTATTCTCAGGTCTTCTCTTTTTTACATTTTTTTATTCCCTTTAAGCAACAAAGAAAGACATAGAAACATTAACTACTATGTTTGTCTTTGTTGCTGATGAAGGATGGGCCACTCACAAAATTCTATGTTCTGTCCTGTTTTCTCTATTAGTAATTAGGCCTTTTATTACTTTTTATATTTCTCTTCATTAGTGGAGATCAATACCGAGCAAGAGGCCGAAAATCATGAAAAACATCAAACATTCTATCAAGACTAACTTAACTGCCGGTAAACACCAGCTTGAAAGGGTAACACAAGCACTTTGGTGTCTTTATCAGTAAACAAGGCACACAACCGAAATGTTGTCAACATCATCGACTAATAAAATACAAGAAAGAAGGAAAAGGCAGTTTTGTATTTCTCAAGGTGTCAAAGTAATCTAAAAATGGTTCCATCTTGAAAAACAGAATATTTCATTTGTTTAAAAACTCCACTACATTATTAATTGTTCTTGCATCTTTAGCCTATCTGACCCTGTCAAGTTATTGTAAATGTCACATAAAAACTTACTTCAACCAAAAGAGAACACACGATAAAGAAGATGAAAATATAATTCATGGACATAAAGTAAGGAATGAGTTTTATTCTTTTGACCCTGAGCAATTTCAAAATTCAAAACTTCCTCTCTTTTATATCCCTGATAAAGTCTCCTGATGGTTGGCAAGAATAAAATAAAAATACATTGTCAATTTTCAGATCAAATGATAAATTCATATCAATTGAATAGTAACGGGATTATGATAACTGTTTCAAAGCTGTCTCAGTGTCTGTTTTGGAGGCGTAAATTCCAAATTCAAAACAAAATCACTATAAAGTAAATAAAAGTGAAAGTGGGAACTGATGGAGTTTATTCGCACCAGAAATAAGGGACTTATTGTGCCGAATGCTGAAGTAACAAAGGAATATGGAGTAGGAATCTGGGATAAAGGATTCCAATTTCCTGTTAAACAAAGTAAAGGCTTTTAACTGACTAAAACAATTCTTTTTAAATCTTAGCTGCAATATACAGACTCATTTTGGAGCTGTCAGATGTACAGTAGTTCTGAACACTGCACTGTGAGAACATACACAAGGCAATTGGATTTGAATGACACATATGCCCAAAACAATTCATATGACACAAGATATATAAATACGAATGAAATAATTAGAAAAGAGCCTAAGGTCTTAAATGTTGTAATTATTCCTTCAGTCTCCCTTTTACAGATAATTCATTTTACTCCTTTTTAGATGTACACAAGTATTTCGTGCTTCTAGTGACGATTATACACATCTCGTAAGACGCTACATAAAATAATGGAAATAAAACTTTGTTACCATAGTTAAGGCTTTCTTCCTTGCACAAATAATTTCCTTTTATGTGGAGTCCCATGGTGAAGACAGAAGTAACAGGCTAGGAATAAATCACTATTTTCATGAAAGAATTAAAATGAAATGATATGTTCTTATTGATGATGATGATGATGATGATGATGATGATGATGATGATGAAAAAAATAATATAAAAAATAAAATAATAATAATAGCATTAATAATAAATCATTTTTAAAAAATTGATTAAAAAAACTAATAATAAAAAAATAATAAAAATAAATAAAAAATAAAAAATAACAATAATAATAATAATATTAATATAAAACTACTACTACTACTACTACTACTGCTGCTACTTCTACTACTACTACTACTACTACTACTACTACTACTACTACTACTACTACTACTACTACTACTACTACTACTAATAATAATACTACTACTACTCATAATACTACTACTACTACTACTACTACTACTACTACTACTACTACTACTACTAATAATAATAATTTTTCTCACTGCAATTTCTACTACGGTCCTCCCATACTGTTGTATAATGAATGGATGTCATAATCGATGCCTTTGATGTGCGAAAACTTAGTAAGTTACATAAATTACTGAATTCAAAGCTGTTGACTAGAATATTCTTCAATAGATGAAAAACTAAGCTTAATGATAATCTAAAGATAAGCTTTTTGTGCCCAGCTTTTTTCTGCTGGAAAAAATATTTTTGATATTAGAAAGAAAAAAGAAACGGAAGAAAGAAAACATAAGGCATCATACTAGAGCTAGAGTTTACAAGGCAATAACAAAAGCAAAAATGTATTGAATATGCATATACAGCTACATAAAATATGTTATTTAATTTCTTAAGTCTCTACCAATACTTCATTAAGAATATTTTGACAAGCATAAAATATCAACACCATGGGTGCAAAGCTATTATCTTTGTGCAAGTAAGACAATAAAATGCAGTCAATATAATTATCTGGTCAGCTGTCTCCCCAAGTTCAATATAACTTTAACGATACTAAGCTAAAACAGATTCTTCTAACCTCCTTGCGATAATACATGATTTTATAGAGTATGCAATAATTTTCACATGGGGTGCGACACTCACAAAATCACTTGTTTGCTTCACTCTAGACATGCTCATAATGAGTCAACAGTAGAGATTTATGATTTTCTTGTTACATTGTTGTCTGTTTCACTGTCATCTTTTGAGTTCATAAAAAACCCAACCCCATCTGACAGAATATATAACAAATCTCTGAACAACTTTCTTATTATATGTATCTCAAGAAATATATCCAAAACCTGTCAGCTAGAATAATGAACAAGAATTTTGTTATTTCTACTTTGTGCTCAATTCATCATAAATGATTCTAATTTTGTAAAATTATGTTATGTAGTTTATGAAATAGTTTTGAATTTTGTTTCCAAAACTTGAACAACCATACTAGAATTGAAATTGCCAGTTTTACTGTCCATATACATTCAGGTTTTTTACTTGGTTAATGTTTTTGCCAAATCTCACTCAAAAAATACGAAATAATATTTCTTATTCAGGTACTATGGTCTAATCTATTTCAGACTGAAAGAAGAAGAGTTTAACATAAAAAGAATTAGTACAAATTCTTTTATTCAAGTCTTTAATGTCAGCTATTATTCTGTGGACAAAAGATATGTCTTGACCACGTGCAGAACATAGATCTATCTCATTACTTTCAAATAAAATATAATGACAATAAAAGCAATAAAAAAAATATTTTTTTTTTTAAAAGCTGACCCACAGCGAAATAAAAAAAATGTTAACAAATTTTAAGGCAGTCCAGAAAACAAAAATGAAGCCGAGATGTAGGTAGAAAAAACTGTTCATAAATTATTTCCAGAGTAAAAATGTTTATTGGCTATTTGATTATATCATATGGCAGCTCCACAGAATAGGAGATGAAAGCAATGGCTCACCATTACTATGCTGTTAGAGCAGGAGATTTCTCGGGTAAAATCTTGGTCCATGGACCTAACCGGAATGTATTCAAGAATATAATTTTGGAAAGTATTCCATCCTTATACAATTGGTCATCTTACTGAAAATGGGCTTGCTGATTGGTCAATTTTGAGAAAAACAATACTTGAATATTTACATTAATTACTCTGGTTTCTGTATGAAACCAAAATAACTCGTAATTCATTCAAACCTGAGAATACGACTTAAAAACAACCTTTCATCACTCGATAAAATTGTAAATAAAATAAGACCCAATTTTGTTTTGCTTTTCTTTTAAACAGCACAGTCACACATTATTCATATATATACATCATAAATAAATACATAGAAATTTTTATAACAATTTGGCTATGATGGTCAACATGTGAACTTGTATTTAGAACCAGATAACAACATAATGATCAATAATTTATGCCATGGAGAAAATATAAATTATTTTTTATTTGATAAATCTGTCTGCATTCCTCATCTCTTTGTATTATGAGATGACATAAACAATGTGGTTTCCTCACAACTCTCATCGTCACTATCCGAAAATTTACTATCATTGTGATGTTGATGTTTTCTTTGCACCCTTTCTTTTTTCAAATGTTTGATTTTTCCTCCACCATTCTGCACTCCAGCATGATGGTTACAATTATTGGATAGATTCTCCATATCATCTCCTTCTTCGTTACTATCTGTTTGTGTCTGTACAAGAGAATATTCGTCCTTAAACAGTGTCCGCTTTAACTTACTGTGATAAATGCAGACTTTATATAGAAGGATTACGTTCATAAGAAGAAGGAAGATGAGCACAGATATCAAAATTGGAACTGTCTCTGAAATAAAGATAGAAACAATTTCATCAATTCAAGAAGCAGTCAGCTATAATTATGTCATAAAGTAAGGTGCCTGACTCAGGTTTACACATGGCTAGTAAAGCCAGCTCTGAATACATTGCTTTCTAAATGAGTTACAGAATATGTGTTTGACTATTATTTTAATTTGTAGTAATTTTCTAAGTTCAAATTTAAAATAACAAAATTATACTGCTTATACATCATACAATTCTTTTTTTACAAAAAAAGTATACATATTTTTAAGGGCATACATTCTGTCAATTTCTTTGAATAGCAAATAGTTAAATGTTAAATTTTTATTAAAAACTCTCTACAATAGGTAGAGAGAGATCTTGTCTGAGTGTTAGTATGAAAAGCCTATGCTCCCCACGGGAGTTGAGAAGGACTTTGAACGAAATGGCCTGCTGGGGGATAAATGATGTACAGTTGATGAGCCTGCACTTGTGTGGAGATACAGACTATAAATCATTCTTTATCTTTATCTTTACAAGTAGGGCAGAAGATCAAAATTCATTTTAAAAATAAGAGTAAGAGAATGAGAAAAACGTGACTGAAATTCAATAAAATGAAAACCACACAAAAACACACATTTCATACACTTCAAGCATCTCAGTGAAACGTTTCATTTTGAATCCTTTCTAGGCATGATTGTGAAAAATATTGAAGATGAAATAAAAAAAAAAAAATACGACAGAAATAATGCGTACTGTGAAAAGTAGCCAAAGTTGTGTCGTAAACGTAAAGCCTTGGGGCCAACCAGGGTGGGTGGTTATGTTACATGATCAACTCTCCCACAGAGTGAGTCACTGATAGTAACTCTGATAGTAAACAGCAAGGAGGTCAACATGTCTTACATCCTGCTGTATCAGAGATCTCTTTCTCCTCCTCCCCTCCCTACTATATCATACACAATGCAACGTTGTAGCACGAGATGTGAAGTACGACCACATGAGCTCATCAATACCAACTCTCAGTCAGAAATCCCGATATCGACACCAATGACATGTCTCCATATTAATTTTGCTCTTTTTCATCAACTTTTTACTTTCTTCTGCCTAACCTCTATCGTTAAAAAGGTTCACACCCAAAAGACTGAAAGAATTTTTCATTATTTTCTTGGTGAATTCATGTGTCAATTTTTGTGTGTAAACAATAAAGCAAAAAAACGGAAATCAATATCTCGAACCCCAAACCTATAAGTTAGAACTTGGCGTCTTTGTATTTTCTTCACAACATTTCCTTTAAAAAATTTCTCTTACAATAAATTGTATGATTTTCTGTACATCTGTGACGTCAGACACAATCAACAGTTTACTGTTTATAATTTACAATTTCCTCAATCTAAAACTTTGTTATTTATTTTCTTATTTGCTTACGATCTCCGAAGTCTATAAATTTTCTTCCACTTGCTGGCCACACACTTGATCCCAGTCATGCTGTAACGATTCTCCGTAAAACTTTTCAAACTTGGCAAGGGGACATAATATGCTCACACAGCCTGAAAAAAAGTGAAATAAGATATATATATACATCAAATTTTGTTTGGTTTCTTCTGCTCCTTTATTCTGTGGTAGGCAGAATAAAAATGAGTGCCTAGTCCTATCAGAGACGGACGATAATCTAAGAGGTCCACAGCCTTTGCGCATGCAAAAGAACCCTTGGTGGTTGGAAGTCGAAGAGCAGGCCACTACAGCCGCCACCCTGGCAACAATTGAATTCCTACCTAAAAGACCTATTAAGAAATACCCGCACAACCTCTTGTACCTCAGACTTACTGACCAGCTCATTACTCTGAATAAGTGTAGAAGAGGCAAAGGTCAGAGGGGAAGGAAGTGTTGCTAGGCATCCATATTTTCCTCAGAATAAAATTAGCCCAGACATAGCACTCATCGCCAATATTGACGTGAAAGGCCATACATATACAGCAACTGGGAATTCAAAGGCAATGTTTATAAAAAGAAAAATATATCTATGGGTGGTTCATTCCTTCTTGCTAATATGTAAATCCCTCTTTGTTAACTGGCCCATGCTGAAATGAGAACAATATAAAAGGTGTTTTTAAAACACCATAGATAATTATCACTCACCTGGAGCAATAAGAACTTTAGGGGCCGATTATCATCTTCTTTATACAGCAATCTGATAAAATGATGATTGTCTTGATGATGGAGTTCTATGATAAAGGCTGATGGAGATACATGTGTAACATCCTCTTTGTTGTAAACTTCTAACATTGCCATCAAAGCATGAATATTCATATCATGCTGAGAAAATAAAATAAAAAATTTCACAATTCAATTGCAGCTTGACCTTGATAATGATGACTGTCATAATGATTGTTGTGACAAGCAGCTTTTTATTTCTTTTAAACTTGTTACAATTTTATGCCAAAACAGTGTCTGTATTTGTAACGTATCACACTTTTTCTCCTCTGCTCTACAACAATGATCATAATCTTTAAAAACGTGTTTAAGTGGAGAATCTACATTAGTATTTAGTGTGTCATAGTAGACAGGTCCACTGTTGTTTTCAATTCTAAATGCAGGAAATACTACGCTTTAAAGAAATCTCCCCCCTTTTCCCCTGCTCACCTAAGAAAAAACATCATACGTGCTGATTTTCCTATTAAGATCTTTGCCTTTTCTTTGTACTCACTTTGTTTATAAGGTCAAATAAAGAAGAGTGCAGCAGGATAAATATTTCAAAATGTAATGTAGACCATAATTCACGCTAAAAGATAGTGTCAGCGAGAGTTATAATAGTAGTTAAAGCTCTTATTGCTGCTGTAGGAATAGAAGGCAGTTAACGCAGTTAACATTTTCAATGCTGAAGGAGTAAATCAAAACCTTTGCTACATGATTTAGCCAAATAAGTTTAGTGAAATATAACAAACCCAATATAAGTTTAAAAACATGTAAAACAAAGAAAATTAGAAGGACATAGATTGTTATGTAGTTTGTGCTTTCACACATTATCCCAATCAGTTAAGAATATAATCAGGAAGCTATACTCTCTAAATTTACCAAAGAAACTATAAGCACGCATAGAGAAAAAGAACCCCTCCCCCTCAAATTATTCTCACTCCCTCATCATACACTTGACAAAAAAAAACAAAAACAAAAATGAAAACAGACAAACATGAAACAAAACAACAACTCACAATTCTCCTCCCTAGAAAATAAAATTGACATTTGGAAGGTTAAACAAACCATGTATTATCACCTGTTCCGCTTCATGCAGTAAAAACCGGGATAATCTCCGGCTCTATGGGCTGTAATGGCCTTGATGCAACTCTTTTTAAAGCAAACCATGTACTATGAAAAACATTAAGAAAAAAGAAGTGGAACAAATTCAAAAGTGCCACAAAATCATTCATTACCCCAGAATAAAGGTATGTCTTGTGGAAATCTTGTGTATTTTCTATTTTTCCGTGCATGTTTGACAGCATGTCTAGAAGAAGGATACCTGAAAATATATATTTGAAAGTGTATGAAATTTTTTTAAATGTCAAGAAAGAAGAATGAAGAAATTGCTTGTATTAAATTACAGTATAACAGATGTTAAGTTTAAAATACATCATTATTTCTTATCATCAAAAAATGGAGCCTGGCAGTGGGCAAATGCTTGCACCAGTATGTAAACTAAGCGGCCCCACTCTCCACGAGCCTACTGCTGCCTTGCAGTCGGGTCTTGGTTGACCAAAATCTAAGGGAGTTAACCCTGATAGAAAATCACAACCAAGGCACAGTAGGGGGTCTCAAGGTGGCAGTCCCACCATCTACCTAGAGCTGTTTACCCAAAACTAAAAGATTCAGAGAAACAAATATAGGATACACGGGCAGACCTTTCAGAGAAAACTGTGGAAATTAACGCAGACTTTGATTTTGGAACCTGGATTGTTAGGACAAAAATGGAAAAGAGTTAGAATTAGTTGAAGAAATGGAAAAATGCTAAGTAGATATTTTGGCTATCACAGAAAGAAAGAAAAATGGACAAGGAATACAAAATGTAAGACCAAATCATACTTTAATCTTCTCAGGAGTAGATGTAAGGATGGAGCTAGAACAGGAGTAGGCCTCCTAATGCATAAAAGAAATGAAAACCTATTAGAAAGTTGGAAATATATAAATCCACGTTTACTAGAGGTAAGCATTAAACTAAAAGGAAAAGAAATTAAATTGTTAATAGCTTATGGATCAAATGAAAACGCCACCAAAGAAGAGAAATATATCTTTGAATACAATTTACAAATAGTTGCAGAGAATCTCAAACCCAAACAGGAACTAATTGTTTCAGGAGATTTAAACGCTAGAGTAGGCAACAATGTAGAAATATCAGGAGGAATAATAGGTACAGAAGGACAGACAACAATTTTTCCAAATGGGGAGAGACTGATAGACTTTTGCTTATAGAATATCATGAAAATAACCAAAGCCTTTTTTCCACATAAAGATATTAAAAAATACATCCAACAAAGACAACAGCATTTTTAAAACAACAAAAACAAACTAAAAAATTGGTGAGCAGTTAGTTTGCTTTTCGGCACTGCAGTATTGAAATTCCCTACCAAAACATGCATGGGACAGTGAAACAATTGACACTTTTAAATCTTGACTGAAATTTTATCTTTTCATGCAAAAATATGTTTACAATCTCACTGTTGTTTGATGGTGCATATATGTGTGTGTGTGTGTGTGTGTGTGTGTGTGTGTGTGTGCGTGTGCTTGTGCGTTTGTGTGTAGAAGGAGTGTGCAAGCACATGTGTGTAAGCGAGTCAGTATCTATATTTGTATTTATATTTATCATTAGTAGATGTAATTGCATGTTATTTATACTATTAATTTACAACATAGCATGCTTTTAAAATTTAGTCTATGTAAATGTTTATTGTGTTCATCCCGTGATTATGTATAACTTTGTAAAATACTTTGAGTCCATGTAACGGGGTAAAAGTGTTATAGACAAACAATATAATCCTTCTTCTAATTATTATCATAAAAAATATACAAGAGTAAGCGAAGACAGAAGTGAAAAGTCAATCATACATTATATAAGCAGTTCTCTTTTTTACAGTACAGTTAAAGAGGAGCTGAACTATTTAATGATCATCACCCAGTGATGGCTCAAATGAGATTTCTGACTAAGGAAAACAAACATAAAAGGGTAGAAGAGAAAGCTACTAAATCCCAATGTAGAACTAAATAAATCAGAAAGTGAACTTCAATGCAATATCAATATGCTGAATAATGAACTAAATAAAAGACGAATGAAAATAAATGCAAAGAAAACAAAAACAATGCTACTGAATAGGGAAACTAAAACACAAAAATCTTAAACTGGGCAGGAGAAGTTGAAAACTACAATTATTTTGGAGTAATGATTAACTCTGAGGGAAAACTAAGAGAAGAAATCAGAGAATCCAAAAAGCAATGACAATATATAACCATCTGAAAGGCACTTATAGGTAAACAAGAATTGTCAATAAAAATCAAAATGACAATATACAACACACTTTCTTCTTCTTCTTTCTTCTATGGTAGTGAAACCTGAAACTTAGACAGTAGGGAAAACAGTAGAGTACAAGCAGCTGAAATGAAATATCTAAGAAGAGTAGGGGGGGGATTAAAAGAGACAAAATCAGAAACACAACAATAAGAGATCAAACTGAAACAGATGGCATAAAATATAAGATACACAGATGGTTTGGGCATGTAAACAAAATGAATGATAAGAGAAGAGCTAAATCGGTATACCATCCTAAAACTCAAAGGTAAAAGACCAAAAGGCAGACCTCGGAAATAGTGGAAAGAAGATATATAAGAGGCACTAAAGCAAAGAAATTTAACCTTCACAAAAGGAGACAGAAAATGTCAGGACAGGGTAGCCTGGAGAGAGTTCATTTCAGACATCTAAACCCATACACCGGAAGGTAAAATGGGAATTGACATAGAAAGAAAGAAAGGGAATAAAAGAGACGCTAAAGTAAGCATTCAGAGCCTTACAATATTTCAAAAGCATTATTTTGGACATGGGATCTGAACTATACATTCATCAATAAAGGCTGCAGGTTTCTTTTACCAATAATAGTCCTACCTGCTAGATATCTGGCTTGTTCTTCAAGAAAGGATGGATGTGCTAAGTGGTACTCTATCAATTTATCCTCCATGTCCTTTGTTAGCCATGAGGGAAGAGTCATACCATGTGCTTTCTGCAACAAGCCAATTTTAAAATATAATACAAGCGTTATAAAATTGTCTGTAAAAAACAGGTGAATGAAAAATCTTTATGAGTACCATAAAGATTTTTCATTCACCTGTTGGAACATATAACCAAAAGCTAAGGAATAGCAAAGGTGACACAGTAAAATGATTATATCAAAAGGTAAAGCTTTTTGGTTTGAATCCTAGCAGGGATAAGTAACCAATTTTAAATTCTGGCTACCCCCACCCCCCCCACTCTCCTTAGATTTTCTAGTAATTCTAAAGAAGGTTGGATCAAGTCTAATGTAAAGTTGAAGAAAATTATTTTTGTACATCAAAGTTGTGCATTTTTGTAATGTTCAGAAGTTAAAGGACATCAATGTCTGTTGGTGGGTATGAGTAAATATATCAAAAGATTAATGATTTCTTTAACATTTAATTACTTTAAACATAACTAATGGACAATCTGAAAATATTTAAAAGTCGACATATAATAGAATATTCACATTACCACTGTTATTTCAACTTAGTGTCTATTTAATCTTCTTCTTTTAATGGGCATGAGTTATTTAAACTCTGAGAAAACCCTTGAACAGACGCCAATCACATTTACTATGCCTCAGGTAGCGGGAAGCCGACTACAGATACCTACCACTCAAGTTTTTTGATCGACCAAGAGCTCCAATAAATACATAGGGTATGAAGAGTGCTCCTAAGGAATGCCAAAGCTCGATCGACCCAAAACACACAGAGAGCATGTTGCCTGGACACATTTTGCTGACAGATTGCTAAGCAATGGCTCAAGCCATTTTAGGCTGGTGACCAGGCTAGATTTAACAACTGAGGGTAAGGGTTGTGGAGACCAGGAGCTCATAGGCTGAAAAAAGTAATTCGCTTCATATTCTGGATCTCCCCCCTCTCCCCTCTCCCTCCCCCCACACAACCAATGTTCCCTTTAAGCTGTGAGCGCGCACACCAGGGAGAAATGGTATGCACAGTTGAAAATTATTTGCGCACACCAGGGAGAAACGGTGTGCACAGTTGAAATTATTTGCGCACATCACTGAAAAACAACAGCACACAAAAATTAACCAAAAAAAACTAATTTGCTCTCAATGGGGATTTTTTTCGTCAAGTTTTGCACAACACCATAAATTTACGCACGTAGACTACAAAAAATTAAAGAAAACATTTCCCCCAACACTCATTCACTTTATAGTAAACTCCTACACTCCAGGTTTCTTTAATCTTCTAATTTCACTCCAGCAAAAACATAATATGTACGCCTATGATAAACAAAGACTCACAAGATAATAAATGTTGTCAGAAAGCTGGTGCAGGGTCTTTACGTTCATCTCCATGTCCGTGTGACGACTCAGTTGAAACATCAACTCCTGTAAAGTAACAACAATTGTGTAATCCAATGTTTCTGAGTTACAGAAAATTCTATAGCAAACACTACAAGCAGGTAGTCATTTCAAAGCTAGTTTGTCTCATGCCCACCTCATTAATATATGAACACATTTTCTCACAAAATACATAAACGTAACATACGTTTATGGAACTTAACTGAGCCAATAGCAGAATGAAGAGAACTATTGCAAAGCATTCAAAGAGCTTGTGGGCAATGTTCATTCTAATTGTTGTAGTCTACATGACTATAACGTGAATGAGTATAGGGGGCAATGTTCCCTCTAATTGTTTGTAGTCTACATGACTATAAAGTGAATGAGTATAGGGGGCAATGTTCCCTCTAATTGTTTGTAGTCTATGACTATAACGTGAATGAGTATAGGGGGCAATGTTCCCTCTAATTGTTTGTAGTCTACATGACTATAACGTGAATGAGTATAGGGGGCAATGTTCCTCTAATTGTTTGTAGTCTACATGACTATAAAGTGAATGAGTGTAGGGGCAATTATAAGATAATTGGTTGTTCAAAAGACAAAAAACTGTTTATATTCATGTAAAATACATGTATATAAATCAGGAAGAAACACGATAGTACAGTACTACACGCATTTATCTATACAACTGTTTAACAGGGCTGACAATGTCAGACTGAGGGGGGCAAACAAAGAACAGGGTGTACAAGGATTTGCTCAGCCGTTATTGTAAGTAATTGTGCAATAGTGTTACTCGTGCTAACCACTAGTAGCATAGGCAGTAGTGAATACTATAGCAAAAGATGGATACCTCAATATAACAACGAAAAACAAACAGAAAAGAAAGAAAGAAAAAGGAAACAAGATTAAGTTAAGATGGATGTATGGACTGTATCCCTGCACAAATGCATGATCATCAACCTTACATCATTCATCCCCCTCCCCAACCCCACCCATGTATATCTATAGCAAAGGAAAAACATGTATAGCAAAAGGAAAACATGTATAGCAAAGGAAAACATGTATAGCAAAAGGAAAACATGTATAGCAAGGAAAACATGTATAGAAAAGGAATACATGTATAGCAAAAAGGGAAAACATGTATAGCAAAAGGAAAACATGTATAGCAAAGGAATACATGTATAGCAAAGGAATACATGTATAGCAAAGGAAAAACATGTATAGCAAGGGAATAAATGTATAACAAAGGAAAACATGTATAGCAAAGGAATACATGTATAGCAAAGGAAAACATGTATAGCTAAGGAAAACATGTATAGCAAAGGAAAACATGTATAGCTAAAAGGAAAACATGTATAGCAAAAGGGAAAACATGTATAGCAAAGGGAAAACATGTATAATAAAAGAAAACACGTATAACAAAGGAAAACACGTAAACAAAGGAAAACATGTATAACAAAGGAAAACATGTATAGCAAAGGAATACATGTATAGCAAAGTGAAAACATAATGTATAGCAAAGGAAAACATGTATAGCAAAGGAAAACATGTATAGCTAAACAAAGGAAAACATGTATAACAAAGCAAATGTATAACAAGGAAAACATACTGTATAGCAAAAGGAAAACATAATGTATAACAAGGAAAACATAAAAGAAAACAACATTAATAACAAAGGAAAACTTGATGTATGGCAAGTATAACAAAGGAAAACATAATGTATAACAAAGGAAACATGTATAACAAAAGGAAAACATGTATAACAAAAGGAAAACATGTATAACAAAGAAAACATACAATAGCAAAGGAAAACATAATGTATAACAAAGGAAAACATGTATAGCAAAAGAAACATGTATATGCATAATAAGTATAGCAAAGGAAAACATGTATAGCTAAGTATGTATAGCAAAGGAAAATATATAGCAAAGGAAAACATGTATAATAAAAGCAATAACAAAGGAAAACATAACAAAAGGAAAACATGTATAACAAAAGGAAAATGTATAACAAAAGTGTATAACAAAGGAAAACATAATGTATAACAAAGGAAAACATGTATAAAAGAAAAACATAATGTATAGAAACATAATGTATAAAGGAAAACATGTATAGCTAAGGAAAACATGTATAAAAGAAAACAAAACAAAGGAAAACACGTATAACAAAGGAAAACATGTATAACAAAGTATAACAAAGGAAAACATGTATAACTGTATAACAAAAGCAAATAACAAAGGAAAACATAATATAACAAAGGAAAACATAATGTATAGCAAAAGACAACATTAATGTATAACAAAGGAAAACTTGATGTATAGCAAAGGAAAACGTAATGTATAGCAAAGGAAAACATAATGTATAGCAAAAGAAAACATATATAGCAAAGGGAAAACATGTATAGCAAAGAAAAACATAATGTATAGCAAGGGAAAACATAATATATAACAAAGGAAAACATGTATAGTAAAGGAATATATAATGCATAGCAAAGGAAAACATGTATCATTAAATAACAAGGGAAAACATGTATAGAAAAGGAAAACATAATGTATAGCAAAGGAAAACATACTGTATAGCAAAGAAAAACATAATGTATAGCAAGGACAAACACGTATAGCAAAGGAAAACATGTATAATAAAAGGAAAACATCTATAGCAAAGGAAAACATAATGTATAACAAAAAAAAGGAAAACATAATGTATAGCAAAGAAAAACATAATGTATAGTAAACAAAGGAAAACATAATGTATAGCAAAGAAAAACAAATGTATAGCAAAGGAAAACTTAATGTATAGCAAAAGGAAAACATAATGCATAGCAAAGGAAAACATAATGTATAGCAAAGGAAACATAATGTATAGCAAAGGAAAACATAATGTATAGCAAAGGAAAACATAATATATAGCAAAAGGAAAACATAATGTATAGAAAAGACAAACATGTATAGCAAAAGGAAAACAATAACAAAGGAAAACGTGTATAGAAAAGGAAAACATGTATGTCAAAGGAAAACGTGTACAACAAAAGAAAGCATGTATAGCAAAGGAAAATATGTATAACAAAGGAAAACATGTATAACAAAAGAAAACATGTGTAGCAAAAGAAAACATGTATAACAAAGGAAAACGTGTATAACAAAGGAAAACATGTATAGCAAAAGGAAAACATGTATAACAAAGGAAAACGTGTATAACAAAAGAAAAACATGTATAGCAAAGGAAAACATGTATAACAAAGGAAAACATGTATAACAAAAGAAAACGTGTATAATAAAGCAAAACATGTATAACAAAGGAAAGCGTGTATAACAAAAGAAAACATGTATAACAAAGGAAAACGTATACAACAAAAGAAAACATGTATAACAAACAAAACGTGTATAACAAAAGAAAACATGTATAACAAAAGGAAACATGTATAACAAAGGAAAACATGTATAACAAAGAAAACGTGTATAACAAAAGAAAACATGTATAACAAAAGAAAACGTGTATAACAAAAAAACATGAAAACATGTATAGCAAAAGGAAAACGTGTATAACAAAGGAAAACATGTATAGCAAAAAGGAAAACATGTTTTGTATAACAAAGGAAAACATAATGATAGCAAAAACATAATGATAGACAAACTTGTATAGCAAAGGAAACCATACATGTATAACAGAGGAAACATGTATAGCAAAAAAAAAAAAATAAAAAAATTGAGCCTTGAACTATCCTTCAAACACCCTTATAAATATTATGACATTTAGCCTATATCAACATTTTGAATTATACATTTTTTTTTTTTTTTTTAACTTACAAATATACATTTCAATATTAACATTTTGTTAACAAAATACCATTGCTTACTTGAAAAGTGAAAATTTATATTTTAAAATAGAAGATTAACTATCTAACGCTTACAGAGACTGACATTTAAATTTCACCTTATCTTTAGAAGTGTTCCCTTGGAACTATGCAGTGCCTGAAGTCCATCAAATAATTCACGAACATAACAACACGCAGTTAATGGGGACAGCACCTGAAATAACGTGAGGCAAAAAAGAGAATGAGGTGGGGGGTTTTAATATGCCTTCTTCAAATTTCACATTTTCTTTTTCTTTATTTGCATGAATTTGTAATGAATAAACAGAGTAGATAAACTAAATGTCAGTCGGGGTGGGGGGGGAGTGAGGGGGGAGGTGTGAGGGGTGGTAAGTATTACTAAAAAAAAATTGATGTTTCCTTGTGTCATCCTTCTTTTTCCTTTGAATTTTTAAATGATTTTTTGTCCTTAATTTCAAAAACGTTCCCGAGAATTTGAAATAAAAATGAGATGATTTCAAGTCAAGGAAAACTGATCACATAAATTTAAAAAAGGAATTATAAATCACAGGAGTAGAAATTTGATGACGTTTATCAAATATAATTGTTAATGTGCACCATTCATCCTGATACCCTTGATAAAACAATATGGGCTGGACTAAGTAAGTGAATAAGACAAAATATTAAAACTGTGGTAATCCTTACAGTACCTTGTCCCCACTATTTAAAGGTTGTTTACTAAGCTATGTAAAATTATTTTGCTGAACACAACACACTGGCAGAATGAAGTTTTTCTCCAAACTTGGTTTGTAGGAAGACTATCTAATTTAAACAAAATCTAAAAATTCACAGCCTCAAAAACACAAAACAAAAAACAAAAGAACAAAACAAAAAAAACAAAAAAAGGGCTAGTGAATATTATTTGATTGCAAGCATAAGCGTTTATATCGTTCTTAAGTAATTATTTTTTATTTGCATCAATTAATGCATGTAATGCATGGAGCTCTATGAATTTATCAGAAAAAAATGACTTACTGAATCTATCTCTGATGGAAAAGTATGAACTGGAACAGGCTGCCACTGTCCTAGAGGCCATGAATTCTTATTTGAAAAAATTTCCAGGAAAAGACCTGCAGCGAAGCATTCAGCATTGACCATTGTGCGATGGACATTAGCACTGCGAATATACACCTGTTTAACAAAAATAAAATTAATACGCAAACAGCAAATACCTGGTTAAAAAACACCGAGAACCTTAGTTTCCATATAAAAAGATTGACAGATGTTTTGATGGGCTAAAGAATATGCTTTTCTAAAAACATAACCAGATAAAAAAAGCTGCAAAGTATCTTTAAGAAATAATTGCTTTCCTTATAACATAAGGTAATTCTGTGAAATAAAAATAAAATTTTGTACCCAATATTCAAAATGGTTTCAATAAAAAAAAAACCCAACTCAAACTATGTGAAAATGATCAAAATAATTTCTTGATCTTCAGCTGACTGATTCCTTTAAAAAATGTTATGATATTCTGTATGGTTTTTCTAAGAGGACATCAAATTATTTATTCAGTACTTTGGAATGATATTAAGTCTCAGTAATAAAAAGTTTAAAAAAAGAAGAAAAGCAGACGTACCTCATTTAGATGAAATCATCTCCCAGAAATCGTTGTAATAGTGACGTATGTATTGGCCAAGTTGATAACCTTGCAACATTCCCTGCTGTTAGAAAGGAATGTAAAACTATATTAGGACTTCCATCACACTCCTCTACGTTTATGGTATGATTTATAATTCAAGTCATAAAGCGAAAGGAACTGAAAGTATATCTATGTCACAAAGTCATAATGCGAAAGGAACTGAAAGTATATCTATGTCACAAAACGAGGCATTACTTAATGTTAATAAGCCTACACGGGGGACGATTAAATAATTACTTTGGTTTTGTGGCTTAATGTTCACGAGAATGTTTAAGTGGTATGTATGTGATCGGCTTTAACATTTTGGACATAGAATATTACAGATTGAGTTTAATATTATCAATAATATTATTCTCACATGATTAAAAGAAAATAATTTAAAAAACAGAGAGAGAGAGATAGAGCATAAGCATAACAGCAACTATTTAGAACACTTTATAAAACAATGATATTGAAAAATAATGCTAAATGTGTTCAATCTTTTTCATAATTATTTTTATTTGCCTAGTTCGTTCGCCAGAGAACAGAGAATCTGAATTACATGAAAATGGTGACAATAACAAACAGAGAGACAAACACTGAGAGAAAAGAGACAGAAAAAAAGAAAGAAATTCACAAGCATGTAGGCTATTGTGAACAAGGCAACGAGCTAAGACAAATTGAGGAAACATTGGAAGTTTCAACGTATGGACAGACAGACAGACAGACAGACAGATTAGGGAGTCGTTCTCAAGAGTTCCAACGTCAGAACCTAGCCGAAATAGGATTCAGACCATGGTCTCATGTTAGGTTCAACAGCTGTGACAAGAGACATCATAATTATCATCAAATGTCTTGCTGTGTAACGTTGACAGATGCTCTTCCACACTCCCGGATCACTAGATCACCGTCGCCATTAAGGAAACAGACACAAAGCACTTGCCAATTCATAATTTGATTCCTGATAATACATGACAGAGACAGAGACATCCTGACCATTGAATCAGAGACAGAGACAGAGATTTTAAGACAGAGACAGAGACAGAGACAGAGACAGAGACAGAGACAGACACAGAGACAGAGACAGACAGAGACAGAGACAGAGACAGAGTCAGAGCACAGAGACAGACACAGACACAGCCACAGCCACAGACAGACAGAGATGACAGACAGACACAGACACAGACACAGACACAGACACAGAGACAGAGCCAGAGCCAGAGAAGAAGAGTGTGTGTGATGACATATTGTGTGTGAGAGAGAGAGAGAGAGAGAGAGAGAGAGAGAGACAGACAGACAGACAGACAGACAGACAGACAGACAGACACAGAGACAGGGTGAGAGATGGGAGCCAGAGAGAGAGAGAGAGTGTGTGTGTGTGTGTGTGTGTGTGTGTGTGTGTGAAGAGAAAGAGAGAGGCGCTAGAGAAGAGAGAGACAGACAGACAGACAGACAGACAGACAGACAGACAGACAGAGACTGAGAGACAGACAGACAGACAGACAGAGATACACGGACAGACAGA
>JAXRKP010000646.1:240000-249098 GCA_037039925.1 Doris montereyensis | reverse complement strand
AATGAAAGTCTTCAGTTCTCATTTGACAAGTTTCTGTTCATAATCAAAGTCTTTAGTTCTCATTTGACAACTTCTGTTCATAATCAAAGTCTTCAGTTCTCATTTGACAACTTTCTGTTCATAATCAAAGTCTTCAGTTCTCATTTGACATGTTTCTGTTTATGATCAAAGTCTTCAGTTTTCATTTGACAAGTTTCTGTTTATAATCAAAGTCTTCAGTTCCTCATTTGACAAGTTTCTGTTCATAATCAAAGTCTTCAGTTCTCATTGGACACGTTTCTATTCATAATCAAAGTCTTCAGTTTTCATTTGACATGTTTCTGTTTATAATCAAAGTCTTCAGTTTTTTGACATTTGACAAGTTTCAGTTCTCATTGGACTTATTCAATCAAAGTCTTCAGTTCTCATTTGACATGTTTCTGTTCATAATCAAAGTCTTCAGTTCTCATTTGACATGTTTCTGTTTATAATCAAAGTCTTCAGTTCTCATTTGACATGTTTCTGTTTATAATCAAAGTCTTCAGTTCTCATATGACATGTTTCTGTTCATAATCAAAGTCTTCAGTTCTCATATGACATGTTTCTGTTTACAATCAAAGTCTTCAGTTATCATTTGACACGTTTCTGTTTATAATCAAAATCTTCAGTTCTCATTTACATGTATGTGGAACATTATACAGGTAATATTCATCTGTCTAATTCTGTATTGAATTGTTGCAGATGTCAATGTTTTATGTCAAATTTCAGGTGCAAGTTTTTGTCAATATTTTACTACATCGAGGCGCTCATCCGTCATTCTCTGATGACAAATGGCAAACCCCTTTACATCATGCAGCCCAACGTGGATTTAGGTAAGACAAACAATTTGTTTTTTCATTCGATGAGGTGGGGGATAGGGGGGGGAGCGAGCTCCCATGTTTGAGGCATCAAGTGCACAGATTTGTTGCCCTACGCAACACATTTTCTTTCTCTGAGTTGATGGCATAGAAGAGAGGTGTTCCAATGTGCTAAAAAAAAAGTTAGGAGAGAAATTATGCCTGTCATCACCTGTAGTTAACCTTGAACTTGGCAAAAATTACCTCATTTTGTATATGCACATAACATAAACTGCCTCAGCTTAAAACATTTTAAAATACTTAGTTCTTGGTCTAGATTATGTCGAGTTTGACACGAAGATAGCAGAACTGAATAGTGTTCACGACAATATATACATACTTGAAACAATTTTTGTGAATGAAAATCTTCTTTTGGGTAACTATGTCACAACCCAGTTTTATCGTTACATAATACATTAGAGTTCATGTAATGCTATAATAATATGACTACACACTTTCCCTTGCTACCAGAGGCGTTGTCAGCAAACTATTAGAACACGATGCCTTACCTCAAGCTAGAGACAGGGATGGAATGATGCCATTTCACTTTGCCCTAGAAAGGAATGATGATGACGTTACGTCCATGTTAATCAAATTTATGCCAAACAAACTGTAAGTCCCACATTCTCAGAACTGACAACGTTTCTCAGTTAATTTGTGCTTCTCCCAAATTTCTAACTAAAATATTTTTCACTCTTTTAATCTCGAACGTGTTACCGAATTTGTGCTTGTCTCCAAAAATGGATTAAATATAGTTGGTTTGTTTTCAAGATTATTTCTGTCTTGATGGTTTACCTCGAATCTAATTACATTTCAAAATTTTCAAATTTTATCTGATATAAATTGTATGTTTTTGTAGCATGTTGAAATTATCACACTGAAATACCAGGTTTGTCACATAAGTATGTTTATTTTGGTTTTCTGAGGAATTTAAGAAACATTATGAATACACGTATAATAATAGGAATATCAATGCCCAGTGCATGGTGGGAAAGGCAACACATTAGCTTGTCAGTTTCAACAATCCTCTGTTCAATCAAAATTGAAGCCTGATTGATTCCCAGTGTTATTTGTGAATGAATCCATCTTTTTCGCTTCTCGATAACTTTCGAACTGCTCAATGTTCTATTTGTTAAGAAGACCGACAGACAAAATGTTGGTCTGCATGAGAACCCCTAGATACAACACGCATGTAAATGTTTCATGTTGATTCTTATTTTGATTCTTCTTTTCTTCTTCCTTCTCATTCTCCTATTATTGACTATTATTGATAGAATTAGAGAAATATTCCTTTGCAAGTACGACAAGCCTGCTGAATGCACACTTCACCTTCTGCTGAAAAAAATATGCAGGTACTTATTTTTCATCTGATACAAGTTTTAGTGCTTGTTGTTTTTTGTTTTCTTTGGTTACATGTAATGCTCCAGGAAAATCTCTCACATAGTAAAATTTTCCTCTCTGATATCATTTATATACATGAAAGAGAAACATTTGCTGAGATTTAACTTTTTATAAAATTTAAAATTGATAATCATTTTAATACGTCACTTTTACAGCGCACTTGATCCATTTGACATGCTCTGACTTACTCTAAGGCATAATATCTAATGTTATAATCTGTGTTTTGAAATCAATTGACACCATTCTGTTACTCTTTCAATGTCCGAATATTTAATTTTTGAAACAATTTTCAATTATATTTTTAATTCTGCAAAAACATTTTTTGGTTATAATTGTTTTTGGTTTTTTTTGTGTATATGAGATAAGCTTATAAATCATATGTTTCCGAACCCTGTGATGTTTAATGTCTTATTTATTTAATAACATTACTTACACATTCCGTTTCAACATTAATTTTTACAGATTTCGTTATAATATAATGCATGCTCAATGAGTCATAGAATGACTCTTTTCTGTATTTGCTTTTTTTTTTGTTGCTTTCCTCTTCTCGTACAGTTTTGTTTTTAGAGCGACATTTAACTTTCTTTTTTATTGACATACAATGAAAGCAAAATGTCTGCTTTGTGTTCCTTGCTAGCAAACAGCTCTAGCTGTCCTAGACTGCATGGCAGACAAACTGGGAAATTCTGGTCCGACCAAAGTTTACTATCACCTGTTAGAGTCAGATGAAAAGGGAGACCACCAACACACGCAGACTTTGACAGTAATTCAAAGTCGTCCCCTCCATTTGATTTCAAAGGGAGGCCACAAAGTGAGTAGTTGCAGTCAGTGGAGATTATAACGAGGGCTGACCGCAACAAATTAATGGATATCTCCACTTCTTGTAGTAGGGAGAGGGGGATTCGGTAGTCAGAGGCAAGGTGTCGGCCTCTCGGTCAAAGGGCAGTGGCAGTGTTTTCGAGTTTTGTTCGAGCAAAATTTACCCCTGGTCCGGGTAGGTGGATAGACACCTAGTCCTATCGGAGACAGACGATAAAAAGGGTGTCGCATGTGCAGATCACTGCACTCTGTGCGTTAAAGATCCAATGACTGTTTACAGGGCGGTCCGGGCAAAAGGAAAGACCCTACCATAACCCACGAGATCACTTGAGTTGTGCATGTGGGTAAAATCAATTCAAATTTTAAAAAACTTCCTGTAATTTTGTGAAAACTGAGAACCATCAACTTGTTGCATGCAACGAGGACAGTCTTTTTGTTGTTGAGATTTACACGTCTTGTTGTTACTAGGAGTTTAGGTCACTGAGCACGTGATGACGTTGGTAATAGTTGCGAATATAGAAGGCCACGGTTTGGGAAAGTCTGGGTCAAAAGGTCAATTTTCGCGTTATGTGGAGATATCCATTTGTTGCTGTTAGCCCTCGATAATATGTAAGTTTTTAATTACTGTCATTCCTTTATTGTTCAATAAATTTACACTGCGACTTCTATAATAATGAAAAGATGACATTGAAAGGATGATATTGAGTTTTTAAGATTAAATACTTTCAGCTGCATGTTTAATCGAGTAGACCAACATCGGATTCTTTGGTGTGGTTGACATGTGATAAGGATGAAGTAGTGTCGTGGTTGAAATGTGATGAGGTGAAGTAGTGTCGTGGTTGACATGTGATGAGGGTGAAGTAGTGAGTGTCGTGGTTGACATGTGATGAGGTGAAGTAGTGTCGTGGTTGACATGTGATGAGTGAAGTAGTGTCGTGGTTGACATGTGATGAGGGTGAAGTAGGGGTGTGGTTGACATGTGATGAGAGTGAAGTAGTGTCGTGGTTGACATGTGATGAGGGGTGAAGTAGGGGTGTGGTTGACATGTGATGAGGGTAAAGTAGTGGTGTGGTTGACATGTGATGAGGGTGAAGTAGGGAGTGGTTGACATGTGATGAGGGTGAAGTAGTGGTGTGGTTGACATGTGATGAGGGTAGAAGTAGTGTCGTGGTTGACATGTGATGAGGGTGAAGTAGTGTCGTGGTTGACGTAATGACATGTGATGAGGTGAAGTAGTAGTGTGGTTGACATGTGATATGAGGTGAAGTAGCGGAATGGTTGAAATGTGATGAAGGTGAAGTAGTGTTGTGGTTGACATGTGATGAGGGTGAAGTAGTGGTGTGGTTGACATGTGATGAGGGTGAAGTAGTAGTGTGGTTGACATGTGATGAGGGTGAAGTAGGGGAATGGTTGAAATGTGATGAAGGTGAAGTAGTGTTGTGGTTGACATGTGATGAGGGTGACGTAGTGATGTCGTTGAAATGCGATGAAGGTGAAGTAGTGTTGTGGTTGACATGTGATGAGGGTGACGTAGTGATGTCGTTGAAATGCGATGAGGATGACGTAGTGTTGTGGTTGACATGTGATGAGGGTGAAGTAGTGGTGTGGTTGACATGTGATGAGGGTGAAGTAGTGGTGTGGTTGAAATGTGATGAGGGTGAAGTAGTGGTGTGGTTGAAATGTGATGAGGGTGAAGTAAGGGAATGGCTGAAATGAGAGGTGGGGAAATCAGGATATAGTTGAAATGTGATGAGGGTGAAGTAGTGGTGTGGTTGAAATGTAATGAGGGTGAAGTAGGGGACTTGTTGAAATGTGATGAGGGTGAAGTAGGTGTGTGGTTGAAATGTGATGAGGGTGAAGTAGGGCAATTGTTGAAATGTAATGAGGGTGAAGTGGGGGAATTGTTGAAATGTGATAAGGGTGAAGTAGGGGAATTGTTGAAGTGTGATGAGGGTGAAGTAGTGGTGTGGTTGAAATATGATAAGGGTGAAGTAGGGGAATTGTTGAAATGTGATGAGGGTGAAGTAGGGGAATTGTTGAAATGTGATAAGGGTGAAGTAGGTGTGTGGTTGAAATGTGATGAGGGTGAAGTAAGTGTGTGGTTGAAATGTGATGAGGGTGAAGTAAGGGAATTGTTGAAGTGTGAAAAAAGGGTGAAGTAGGGGTGTGGTTGAAATATAATAAGGGTGAAGTAGGGGTGTCGTTGAAATGTGATAAGGATAAAGTAGGGGTGTGGTTAAAATGTGATAAGGGTGAAGTAGGGTGGGGTTGAAATGTGATGAGGGTGAAGTAGGGGTGTGGTTGAAATGATAAGGGTGAAGTAGGTGTGGTCTAAATGGGATAAGGGTGAAGTAGGGTGTGGTCTAAATGGGATAAGGGTGAAGTAGGGGTGTGGTCTAAATGGGATAAGGGTGAAGTAGGGGTGTGGTCTAAATGTGATAAGGGTGAAGTAGGTGTGGGTTGAAATGTGATGAGGGTGAAGTAGGGGTGTGGTCTAAATGGGATAAGGGTGAAGTAGGGGTGTGGTCTAAATGGGATAAGGGTGAAGTAGGGTGTGGTCTAAATGGGATAAGGGTGAAGTAGGGGTGTGGTCTAAATGGGATAAGGGTGAAAGTAGGGGTGTGGTCTAAATGGGATAAGGGTGAAGTAGGGGTGTGGTTGAAATGTGATGAGGGTAAAGAAGGAGCGGGAGAGAAGAGGCGGGGAGGAGAGGAGCGTACCCAGTGGACTGAGGCGAAGTGAGTGACAATGATAGGGAAAGAAAACAAGGTTCGTGGATTTCACTGACATGCTGATCGAAAACGTGTGTCAACTTCACTGAATTCCACTCACTTTGCTCTCATCACATTTGTTGTGTGACGTATACGCATGTGTGTATACACAAATTTACTCATATAATTATGTTTTCACATATATCTAAAAATGGATCTCGAAGCATTGATGTCGTGCAAAAAAAAGAAAAAAAAAAAAAAAGAAGAACAGCGAGAGAAAGTTTCTAGGAGACTTTGATTTAAAGATGGTCTCATTCTCATGAACGTCCCGATTTGCTTATTCATTTCTGAGTACTTAACCGTTCGATTATTTCACCAAATAGATATATGTAGGCGTTGACGAAGTCTTTGTACCTAGTATCGACGTCTATTTTGTCGCCGTATAAAAAAAACCCAAAGCATCCTGTGAAGAATACCATCCTCATCCATCTCTGTAATACAACTGACAAATTGAGAGGAGCGGGAAGGACGCCGAATCTACTCTATCGTCTCCACTTCTCTCCCTCCCCCTTCAAAAAGGGAAAGAGGAAACTGAGTCTACTCTGTCGTCTCCATTCCTCTCCCCCTCATCCCCCTTCAAAAGAGAAAGAGGAACCTGAATCTACTCTGTCGTCTCCATTCCTCTCCCTCCCCATCCCCCCTTCAAAAAAAAGGAAAGAGGACACTGAATCTACCCTGTCGTCCCCATTCCTCTCCCTCCTCCCTCCCCCTTCAAAAAGGGAAAGAGGAAACTGAATCTACTCTGTCGCCTCCATTTTTCTTTTCCTTCCCTCCCCTTCAAAAGGGAAAGCCTCCATTCCACTTTTCCTCTTTTCCCCCTTCCCTCCCCTTCAGAAAGGGAAAAGAGGAAAGCGAATCTACTCTGTTTGCACCCTAAGACATGGACATCGCTTGATACATACATTCTTATGTTAGTGTTACGAATGTTCCATCGCTTGATACATACATTCTTATGTTAGTGTTACGAATGTTCCATCGCTTGATACATACATTCTTATGTGAGTGTTACGAATATTCCATCGCTTGATACATACATTCTTATGTGAGTGTTACGAATATTCTATCGCTTGATACATACATTCTTATGTGAGTGTTACGAATGTTCTATGGCTTGATACATACATTCTTATGTTAGTGTTACGAATGTTCTATGGCTTGATACATACATTGTTATGTTAGTGTTACGAATGCTATATCTCTTAATACATACATTCTTATGTTAGTGTTACGAATGTTCTATGGCTTGATACATACATTCTTATGTTAGTGTTAAGAATATTCTATCGCTTGATACATACATTCTTATGTTAGTGTTACGAATGTTCTGTGGCTTGATACATACATTCTTATGTTAGTGTTACGAACATTCTATCGCTTGATACATACATTCTTATGTTAGTGTTACGAATGTTCTGTGGCTTGATACATACATTCTTATGTTAGTGTTACGAATGTTCTATGGCTTGATACGCACATTCTTATGTTAGTGTTACGAATGTTCTATGGTTTGATACATACATGCTTATGTTAGTGTTACGAATGTTCTATCGCTTAATACATACATTCTTATGTTAGTGTTACGGATGTTCTATCGCTTGATACACACATTCTTATGTTAGTGTTACGAATGTTCTATGGCTTGATACATACATTGTTATGTTAGTGTTACGAATGTTCTATCTCTTAATACATACATTCTTATGGTAATGCTACGAATGTTCTCACCAGTCAAGTGCGAAAAAATCCCTAAAAAGTCTCGTTCTTTTTTTCAGGATTTGGTGTTTCATTTTGTTGTGAGACTTCTTATTAGACGCAAGTGGAAAGATTTTGCAAGACTTCGCTTTCAGTAAGAACTATGTGACTATTACCCAATACATCCCCCCCAGTTTTCTCATGTATTCCTCATACAATTTTGGCTGCTAAAGAATGTTATGCTGTACCATACCATACTACTTATAGAAATGAATAACAGGAAATAAGAATTGATAATAATAACATAAGAGGTTAAAATGATTACTGAAACATTGCAAAACTTTCAGTTGTAATATTTATTTTAACCCAAAGAATCAACAGTGTTGACTGCGGTGCAATTGATATTTAGTATGTATGTGTTGCTTTATTCGTACACCACGCGTTTGGGTACATGAAGAGTATAGCTTGTTATGAAACAGTGGAATAGAGAGAGAGAGAGAGAGAGAGAGAGGGAGAGAGAGAGAGAGAGAGAGAGAGAGAGAGAGAGAGAGAGAGAGAGAGAGAGAGAAAGAGAGAGAGAGAGAGAGAGAGAGAGAGAGAGAGAGAGAGAGAGAGAGACAGAGACAGAGACAGAGACAGAGACAGAGACAGAGTGAGAGAGAGGGAGAGAGAGAGAGAGAGAGAGAGAGAGAGAGAGAGAGAGAGAGAGAGAGAGAGAGAGAGAGAGAGAGAGAGAGAGAGAGAGAGAGAGAGAGAGAGAGAGAGAGAGAGAGAGAGAGAGAGAGAGAAAGAGAAAGAGAAAGAGAGAGAGAGAGTGAGTGTGTGTGTGTGTTCAATCAAGCCCCATTAACGCTTGCAGAATCTATGGCCATGAGAAAGAACACGAAAAAGGGAAGGGAGGAATGGGCCATTCCTTCCTTCATACTCAATGTAACTCAGTAAAACTATAAAAGATAAAGATAACTATGGATTGTTAGTTTGTACCCCCGCACAAAGCTGGCTCACTGACTGTACTTCACCACCCCCCTCACCTCATTACTATTATATTCATTTCATTTTCAGACTGAATTCCTTCCTCTTCCTTGTTACACTTCTGTGCCTTACCTTTTCTGTGGTTGTGTCTGTCGTGACCCCGACCCCACCACTTATAAGGGTCCTCTTCAACTAACCCGTGCTGTGTTTGAAGGATGGTCTGTAGCCTCTGCCTCGGTCACATTTCTTGTGGAACTCAATCAAATGCGAAAGTAGGCTAAGTTAAATTATAATAATAAATATATTACGTAAATAGATGTTGACTTAATTTTGGAATAGTCTAAATCATGTCTAAATCATAAGTCTAAATCATAAAATCATAAGTGTAAATCATAAGTAATCTTGGGTTTTTTTACTGTTAGATTATATTTTGGCACTTATGTTAGTCTTTTTGTCTATTTTTGTAAATGGTTTGCATAATAATGTAAGCGAATTTGTTGACTTTGTTTTCTGTAAGGAAATTTGTTGACTTTGTTTTCTGTAAGGGAACTTGTTGACTTTGTTTTCC